>QOCX01000071.1:150535-296339 GCA_005959815.1 Sarcophaga bullata
TGAAGCCCATGTTGGAGCGCAAACGACGTGCCCGTATTAATAAGTGTTTGGATGAGTTAAAGGATCTTATGACCGGCACTTTACAAGCGGTAGGTGTTAGAAAAACGCAGTGTGTGAGCGTGTATTGATTTTTTTCTTCTCATTTTTTTTTTTTTTGTAATGTAAAATAGAATTTTGACAAGCTTTATTGTTACACAGTAAAGCTGAGAGTTTTTGTGTAACTACTACAGTAGGTTTTATTTGGGCGGAGCTTTTCATATGTAATTTAAGTTATTTCTTTTTTCTTTTTTTTTTTTTTTGTTTTTAGACTGAGGCTTTGAAAAGTGATTTTTTGTTTGCTTTTAATTTTGCATAAATTAACACACTTTTGTGTTTGTCTAGCATATTTAACTTGTAAGGCGTAACATATTTTAGAAGAAAGTTCTTTCGTTTTTAAACTGTTCCTATCTGTAAATATATCGTATATCGTATATCTCTCTATGAACCATGGACACTGGCATGGAATTCTGCAGACCAGATATGTCCACATTTTTTTAAGTGCTTCTTATACATACATAATTAATTGCTCCCTCAGTCAGGATTGCGATCTAGTTTCTCACACCACTTATGTCCGTGGTGAGACCTACAGTCGATCCCTAACGACAAATTTTTGAGAGTCAGATGTCTGACTTGGGGCTTAAACCGAGGCCTCAAGTTCAATAAACCAACACAATACCTACAAGACTATGGCGATTTCAAAGAGCTTTTCATATTTAAATTTAAATAAAACCTAGTGAAATAGTTGATACGTTTGAAGGACCTACCGATGCCATTGTATGTGGAATCTAATATCGTTCTAATGTCTACCATAATTTCTCTGGATGGAGCACATTTAGAAACTCGAATTTTCAATAACTTTGGACCACAAATTCGATTGATTTTGAGCGATGGCATTGGTTATGCAACTTTGAAGACCTCTGTGTTTTGTGGCTTATTCACAAAACACCACAAGAAAAAGTTCAACGGGGCCTGTCATAGGATCTTGGTGGAAAATTCAAATAATTTTCACATGAGATCACAATGTCCTTTAATCGCTTGTGTAGAGTACCCATTGTGTCATGAGGTGTATGGCATGTAGCACTGTAAAATTGTCCAGATTATCTAATTCTAGGAAAAGAAGTAGTGTAAGCCATTAATAGTGATTGCTCAGTCAACGGTTTTTTCAAAGGAATATGGCCCCAAAATCCATGCCAAGCAGAAATCTTTTTGGTATACTTTGGATGCTCTTAGATCTCATGTAGAATAGTGTCGTTCCAATATCCATTCATTTTAAAAATTATTGTCAGTTGTCAACTGCTCCAGAGGCTATATAGCAAACACACATCGTTGTCTAAAGTTGTTTATGGTTATTTCGCAAAAACGTCTAATGACAACTAATCGATAGATGTGGCTTCAGAAATATGAGCGTTATTAACTGTTGAGACTCAGAAATCTTTGTTCAAAAATTGGGGATCACGTCGTTGTCGTTCATAGTGATTTGGCAAAACTGACTCAAAAAATGCCAACTAATGTGACTGATATAGTATAATGTGACGATCGATATCTTTTGTTAAAATTTCAAAATCACCTTTGAAGAGGATACATTTCAGACAGGTACAATTGACTCAAAGTAATAATAAAAAATAACCATATCACATACATACATTCTCTTAATGTATAAGTGACCCTAAGCTGTAATGTGCAGTACAAAAAGTTCTAATGATAGCAGTCAGTCAAATACACATTTTTATTTTCGATGACACTTGTATTTTGATGACATTACAATTGTACTTTTCTTATAGAAAACCTTGTCCCTGAAATAATTGGGATTTTACCCCACTACCTGAAACACAATTGCATACAAACTCCTAAACTAGCTAATCTCTCAAAGCGACGGCTTTTTCAACCGGTACACTTATTGACAGTATTGGTGTGAATTAAGGTAAAAACATGTTTACAACTTACCCCGAATCGATCATTACCGTTTTTTTTATTATTGTTGGCAAAGGTAGTTCACATTATCCCGAGATTTAAATGATTTTACTACGATTTAGTTGCGATTGAAATGATTAACGTTCTTGATATTTATTTATTTTTAAAATTGTAAAAAAATATCTCTTATTGCGCCGGGTTAAAACTATAAAAATTGTCTGCAGCCTTGAATTTTTGCTTTTATTGAATAAAAAGTATCAAATCTTGAGTATTGTCCCTTTACTGATGCCTGTTTCAAATGCATACTCGAAATGTACTGCCTCAGGCATTTACAAAACTGTTAATGGAATTTATTTATCAGCATGCTATCAAACACTGGAGCGCCAAATACAAACTGCTAAAGACGTTTAGAGAAAAACTAGTTCATTTTCTTGTACAACGTAAATTTAGGTGAGTTAGTTCGACGTTAACTGACATTTCCCAATATTTGACGGTATTACTGTATGCCTTCCGCCTTGCGAGCTCCACTCAATAGCAGAATTAAGCCGTATCGTTGGAATTCTTCACATAATGTGCGTACCAGAAATTATGTGTGAGAATTTCGATTGAGTTTCCGAACGCAGTTGAAATTTTGTGCATTTTTTTTAGCTCACAACATACGTACTTTCTTTTCATGGATTTCTTTACTCATCTAAAATGAGAGTCGCGGTAGATGGCATTCGATATGTAGCAGCCTTACAACAATGAGGATTTTCTTTTCCGCATAGAATATATCGAAGATCATTCCATTTGATATACTCGTATGTGAAGACTTAGTGGACTTTACTTATAAGGTTTTAGATATCAGCCATGGAGCCACTACTCGTATTTGTACTCAGTAGTTTGATCCAGACAAGAGGTGTAGCTGTATGAACTGATGGTGTAGCTCGGAGTAAAATAAGTTTTAAATTTTTTTATATTATTTTTGTATGCAAATTCAAGCACACGCTCATATTGACCTTCAGCATATAAACTTTTCTGGGCTATCCAATTCAGTGAGTGGAAACATCTTTTATTAGTAGTTGCCGTTGTCTAGTAGGCAATGTGTTGACTTATTAGAGGTGAGTCCCCATGTCAGACCTCTCCAACAAAACGAAATATTAAGAAAATATTTCTTTGGCGACTTACTCAGCCCAAACTTCTATGAGAGTTAATGATTTTGCCATGAAAAGTTTCTGAAAAATCTGTTGTTCCGATTCGACTGTAGGTCCAGCCTAAAATTAGCATACACAACTTCAGTGGTATGAGGAACTAGATTGTAATTCTGACTAAAGTCACAATATCCATTTGGCATTTGGTAGCCTTGTTTCTGTTTTTCTCTTTTTTAGAATGAACGTTTAAAGAAAACGGATTACAAGATTTATTTTTTTTATTTCATTTTAGGATGGTGAAAATGTATCGAAACTAGAAAAAGCCGACATTCTTGAGCTGACCGTCAGACATTTACAGCGTTTAAGAGAGAAAAATGCTTTGTTTGTGCGTCATAATGAAAGTGTAAATATGGAAAAATTTTGGGCTGGTTTTCAGCATTGTGCTGCAGAAGTGGCACAATTTTTGAACAAATATGATCAACAAATAGGTGGTGAATTAATACAACACATAAGCAGCTATGTACCAAATATAAGGCCAACAACATCAGCAACATTGCCAACAACGCCGGCGGCATTAAACACGCCACAGCTTGTGGCAGCGGCGGCAGCTAACTTTGCTGCACCAAGGTTGGCGGCAATGAGCCGAGATCTGACAGCATATAACCAAAGAATATTTAATAAGATGCCCATTACTGTTCATAGTAAAAGCAATGAATGTTTACCACACAAACGTTGTGAGATGGACAAGGTACTGAAAAAAGAATACATGGAGGAAAGTGCAAGTGTTTGGAGGCCCTGGTGAAAATTGCAAAATAAAGTGAAGAATTTTTTGTAAAATTTAAGTTAAAATATAAAAAAAAATTATTTTCTTTTTTATTTAGTTTAAGTAACGTGTAAGACATGCTAAGGACTAAAGCTTTAATTATTTTTATAACTTTTTTTTCTTTTTCATATTTTTTTTTTTTTATTATTTTTACTACCAAGTAGTTATTAAACTCACCTTTTTTTTTTAATTGTAAGTTTAGAAAATAATTACGAATTTGTATTAAATTTTCCAAATTTTGTAATTTTAAATTTATTTCGATATTTTCTTGTTTATTTTTTTCATTTTTTTTTTTTTTTTTGTTTATAATTTGTTAGTTTGTTTTTTGTAAGTTGTATGGCTTAATAATAACAATTTATTTCTAGTTTTGTATGAATAACAAAAATTTTTGCAAAAAAAAATGAAAAAAACGGAGATTATAACAAAAAAGTTTTTTTTATTTTTAAATATTATTTTGGTTTTATTTAAAAACGGACCTAAACAGGCTTAAATTTATTTCAAAAAAAAAAAAAAATTCAAACAAATTGTTTAAACTTAAAATTTAATATTGCTTAAGTACAACTTTTGTTTTTTCTTTTATTATTATTAGAATTATTGTTATTGTATTAAATTATTCTTATTTTTTTTTTATTGTATTTTTTCATTTTGTTTTGTTCTTTTTTTAAATTTTAATAATTTAGGCTTGAGAGTGTTTTTTTTATTTTTTTTTTTTTTTTTTTTTTTTGGTTTTTTATATCATTTCTTATGGTATATTTTCCAAAAATTTCTTGTTAATATTTTTATTTTATTTTTTTTATAATTTCTATTGTTTTTTAATTATTTCTTACATTGTATTTAGAAGCACAAATCGCATATTTAATTTTAATTAATTTATAATTTTTTTTTTTTTTCTTAAAAAAAAAGTTCTTTTTTTCGGTGTTTTATTTCATTGTTTTCAATTTTATTTAATTTTTTTCTCTTTTTTTTTTTTGTTTTGTATATATTTTTATAAATAAACTTTTTTATATATAATTTTATAAAATAAATATTTTTATTTACAATATTTTATATCTTTTCCCTTCACTCAATGACATTCTCTTACTGCACAAGGATAGAATTAAGAGCCAAAGTATCTCAAATATTTTTGATAAACTTTTCGATGTAAAAGAAAATTAAATTTTAAATTTATTAAAATAAATTAGAAACCAACAATGAAATAATAGCCCCTATGCAGATACGTATGTGAATAGAAATCAATATTGTATCAATATTACCGGGATTACGAGTACACCCTGGTGTAGCATAAAACATGATGCTTTTTCTTATTGAATCCAATTCTCGAAGGATGTTTGCTGGTCATGCAGTGATTTTTACTAGAGTACCATCGTAAAATAAGTTATAATGGAGAGAAAGAGGAAATAGTGTGGATCAAATATCATTTCGCATCAGTCTCTGTTTCATAATGATGCGCACTTAGAATATTCTCATCGTCTTCGCATGTATACTCTTAGTTGTGGTGTTCTATCACTCCCTCATTTACAATAGAACTGATGCAGGTTTTATAGTTCAACATTCCTGGTGCAATTTTCTGTAAGTTCGGCCGGGTCTTCAGTTGGTATTTGATACCCAAATAGCTAAGGGCAAAGAACTTTGCGCAACACTAACTGCGAATAAACAGGCAATAGTGTGAAGGGTAAAAAATTTTAATGACATACCTAGATTTTTATGGACACGGACGACCCGTAATGTGTTGGTTGGTTGCGTCGAACATACGTTAAACGTGTCCTTTCCAACTGACAACATGTGTTCTTACGATTATTTTTTCATTTGGTACTTTTCCTTTAACGCAATACATAAAGTTGAGCAAGTTTTAATTTTGTCTTGCCTTAAATACTTTAACAGCTATTAGCTGATTTGTACAGCTTTTTTCTGGCAATTTTTTGTTGTGTTCGGGAAAATTCAATATATATCTATATGCGTCAATATGCGTCAATATGCGTCAGTACGCGTCAATATGCACCAATATGCGTCAATATGCGTCAATATACGTCAATATGCGTCAATGTGCGACAATATGCGTCAATATACTGATTGTGTCAACTTGATA
This sequence comes from Sarcophaga bullata, assembly GCA_005959815.1. Classification (NCBI taxonomy): domain Eukaryota; kingdom Metazoa; phylum Arthropoda; class Insecta; order Diptera; family Sarcophagidae; genus Sarcophaga; species Sarcophaga bullata. The sequence continues at coordinate 156,525 of QOCX01000071.1, forward strand.
TCTTGTTACCTTGCTGTGAGTGAAAAATGTGAAAGAACAACGTATTTTTTTGTGCAAATGGTTCACGATTTATTCCGATTACGATTACAAGCGCTTTACGGAAGAACAACGTTCTGTAATGGTAAGTGAGCGTAGTCATCTATTTCTCTGAATCATTACCCTTGTAATGGTTTAATGAATACTTGTAATTTATTTATTTACTACAATACAATTAGAAATTAAATTATAATTATTATGAGCTAAGTAACATAGACCTTATGGTCGAAATAGTGTAACAGACCAAAGTCTCTGATGGGAATCGAAACCTCGTCGCTCGCGCTAATCGCACACTTCCCAATAGACTGCTAGGACAGCCAAGTATACTTATAATTATCGAGTCAAGCAATCCATAAGAAATAAATGTAACCACTACGAGCAACGGTCTAGAGTAGATTTTTAGGCCGAAATTACAACGACAAACTGACGGAGTTCTGGGCGAGAAATAAGGTTTTAATAGGATCTGCATGAATAATTTTAACATTTCTTTTGGTTGATCGCACAACTTTTCAGTGTAACTAAGTACGAGCGATGACATAATTTTGGAAATTATTGTCTTTGATTTGAAATGAAAAGTTTAACAAAAGTATTCTTCATATTTGGCTTTATTCACGTCCTTGTACAACAATGACTGGGAATTTGAAGATTTCCTTTCTTTTTTTTTATAACAAATTTTTCTTTTCATGTTTTCTGAATTTTATAAATATTTACGAAAATAATTATAATTAGATAATTAAGTGTAAAAATTTAAAGTAAGCGTTGAAAATTGATTGTTGCAGCTAAAAATTTTATGATTTTTTTTATTTATTTTTTAATTTTTTTTAATTTTTTTTTATAATTTTAAGTGATTTTATTATATTTAAATATTTTAGTGATAGTTTAAATTGTTTATTTTATTTATTTTATTTTATTATTTTTTTTTGTGTTTTTGTTTCTAAGTATGTAGAATATGTTGTGTTTTAAATTATTTTTTTTTGATATTTTTTATGTAATATTTTAAGGCATGCTTAACAAACGTGCTAAATAGCATTTACAAATTTTATTATTAAAACTTTTTCTCTTTTTTTAATACAATCTTTATAAATGACTTGGAAACGAAAACAATTTCTTTGAAATTTTATATTGAAAATTTATTTTCTCTACAAATTGTTTTCTTTCAAAGCCATTTTTGTTTTTATTTATTTAAGAGCTTTACGTTTTAAGATAATTTTTTTTCTCTTTTTTTGTTTTTGTTATTAAATTTCTACAATATTTTGAAGTACTCGTAATGATTTTGTTTTTTTATTTTTTTTTTCTTTTTTGAGATTATTTATTGCAATCCTTTAAGTAGACTTAATAAAGAAAAAGTTAAACGTTAATAAAATAATACATTTAGGTTATGAAAAATTAATATTAATAAGTATTTCTATTTCTATTTATATTTGTTTTGTTTTATGAAGAAAAAAAACTTTTGATTTTTATTAAATTGTAGAGAAATTTCTACATTGACACTTAAAAGCAAACAAATTTAAATTTTTATAAAAAAAGAAAATAAATTAAATAATAATTTAGAGTAATAATGTAATAAATATTTTCTAATTTAATTCAAATTAAACATACAATATCACGTGCAGTTGAGAATAAAAAATTGAAACATTTTTTGTGTATCATACAGTCTAATGAAGTTTATTGGCAACAAAAATATACCAAAATTATTCAATTTATTTATAAAACTATCGTTACCTATAATGCAAAACATCCTAATAATACAATATCAGATTTTAGTAAACGGACACAATTGCATGGCATTATTATATTGAAGAAATTTTCATTTCACGTATTTATTTTTCCAAATTCTTCAAATAACGCCATACTTCGCAAATGTTATTTTGTTTGTATGTTTGTGTACTAAAAGTAAATCGGAATTATTCCCGAAAACTGAATCCACAGAACAAGGAAGCAGAGATTATTAATCATTGCCAATTGCAGAATTTTCAAGCCTTTAGATATTAAATGAAATCCTAAGCAAGTGTATTAACTGTATACCATGAACACGTTGCAAGCCTTTATGGTTTATACGATATAAGGCGAGTACATTGAAATTTCTTATTACTCAACCATACTTAAGTAACCATACCAGAACGAAAGAAAGAATTTTAGAAATCATTTTCCCAGTAGCCATAAAATTCTTTTCCAAATTTCGAAATAATTTTTATGATGATTTCGCTAAACTTTAACTGAAATCGTGTATACAACACATCAACTTGAAGGAAGATTTGTCTTAATGTTTCTATTGACTTGTGAACAATATTGAATGACATTTTTTAACCTATTCCTAATATGATTACAACGCAAGACTTAATAGGACCCACTGAGCTATGCTTAGGATAATCAACGTTTTATTATTCATTATACATTCGGGGTTCATTATCCATTCTGGTTTTGGGTATAGAAAAAGATTTTTTTTTAATAATATTCTGGCATAGAGTGGTTTCTAAAAACAACAACCCATGACTACGAAAATACCGCGAACTGTGTACACTTGAAAAAAGTTATTGCACAACAGCAAAAATATGTTAAAATTTTTTTCGAACTAGCCGGTAAGGATAAAAGCAATGACGAAGTGATTATCATAGGACAGGAGTTTAAGGGACGACACACACAAGATTGATAACAGACACTTAACATTGTGATATTTTCATGAACAAACATCTATTACGGCTGCTAAGCGAACAAATACTATTATTCACAGTAATGGATATTAGTTTATTGACGTTTAGGTAAACGAGGAAAAATAATTACTTTTGCCGAACGATATTTGAAAAGAATTTGAAAAAAAATGCTTTTCAAGAACAGCTAAGAAAATCTTTAAATAAATAAAGATTTTTCTAGATTTTTTTTCTACGTTAGAAGTTCTTTTGTTATATTCATATTCGAAGAAATTCGTTTCTATTTCGAATTAACACGATCAATATATATGGATAATGGGTTCAATAAGTCTCTGTCAGTTGACTCGAATTAAAAATTTCCTTTATATGGGAAAGAAAAAATAAATGGTGAGACGCTGTAGAAAGTGGTTTGAGCTTAAAGGAGACTTTGATCGGAAATAAAATTATTTAAAATCAAAGACCTATATTTAATAACATAAACGTAAAGGGATTAATTGAGAATTTAATTTTTCCATCTGCTAAGGGTCGAAAAAATATTTTCTTAAGATGAAGGATCAATAAAATGCTCTCTGGTTGGTTAAAGCATGATGAAGAGGTCTTAGAAACACTTGCTGTTTACTGAATTAAATTCCGATAATCAGAATGCTTAACACGATAGCTTTTCTTTTATTAATTTCAAAAAACTTAGGCTCGAATCGACTGATTAAATTGATTAGTTTCTGGCCTCAAGATATTAAAAATGGCCTGAAAGCAGAATACGACAAATTGAAAATGTGAGTTAAAATCTTAGCTTTTTGTAGACAATACATTGCAACTTTAGTTTTACAACAATACTAAACCCAAAAGAATTTGTTAAATCGTAACATATTTGTCTACAAAACTTTTTCTTCTAACACAACTTTACGTATCCTTTTCTTATCCTGTAAAAAGAGATTAAGATGCAGAAAAAAATTTATAACTTTTATTATTATGTTCTTTTTTTTTTATTTATTTCGTCTACAATATGATACAAGAACAATTGCTATAATAAAGTTTAAAAAAAAAAAAAAAAAAGTTTTTTAAATACAAAACTAGTCAGCCATAAGCCATAAGCAAATCGCCTTTGGATAAAAGCACTTCAAAGTTTTGAAAGCATGAAAACGTGAAAGAAAAACTAAACTTAAGAAGAAAAATAAAAGTAAAAAAGAATTTAAATTTATGATAAGAGTAAAAAATAAATTTAAAACAAGTCCGAAGAGCAAGACAAAAAAAAAAACAGATTTTAAATATGCAAGAAAAAGATTTCTTTTTTTTTTCTAAGTTTTGTTTTTTTTTTACATAATAATTTAGAAAAAAAATTGTTTTGTTTTTATAATAAATTATTATATTAAAGTATTAAAAGAAAGCAATTTAAAAAAAAATTATAATTTTTATATTTTTTTAAATAAAAAAAAAAAATTAAATTAAATTTAAAAATAAATAAATAATTATAATACAACAACATATAGTTTATAATATAATTTAAAAGTAAATAAATTTAATTTACAATAATAGGTGGAAGTATATTTAAATATTTATATGGTATTGTATATAAACATACTTAAAAATAAATTAAAGAAGGAAAATTTGAAGAAAAATAAAATTAAAATTAAAAAAAAAACAAAAAATGGAATATTTTAGGAACTTTTTTCAGAGCTTAAACACAAAATATATTTATAAAGCAAAAAAATTGAAAATATATTTTGTTTAAACATTTAAAATATTAAATATTTAAAGAAAAAAATATGGAAAAAAGTGCAAAAAATATTCCAGTTTTTCATTTTTTTTATTTTTTTTTTTTACTGGAAGCTGTATCCACATATAAAATTACAGAAATTATTTTAGAATGGTGATTAAAAAAAGTTTATTTTTTATTTTTTAATATTTTATTTATAATATTTGTTTATTTTTTGTTTAAGTTTATAAGGTTGGTGTTTTTTTTTTTTATTTTTATATGTTTAAAGGATAATTTACGTTTAATAATAATTCACTAATCAAAAATGTTGTTGTATGTATTATAGGAAGAATAAAGTAGTAATAAAAGCTAGTTTTAATAAAAAAAATTAGGAGTTAGTTAGACTTTCTTTTTTTAACGAAAATTGCAAGAAAGTGTATTTAAGGTGTTGAAAAAAATTTTAAAGAATTTTTAATTTATTTTTTTTGTTATAATTTTTTCTTTTTTTTCTTTTTTAATTTATTTAAGTTTGAGGTGTTGTTTTAAGGGTTTATCGTTTTTTATTTTTACTTTTTTATTTTAATTTGGAACAATCTACAAAATTTAACTTTTAAGGAAAGCATTCATATGCTTTAAGTCTCGTTTTGTAGAGTGTTTCCCATAAATTTTGTTAATAATTTTAGAAATTTTTTATAAAAAAATAAAAAAAATTATTTCAAAAAGCTTTTTTAATAAGAAAAGAAAGTAGAAAAACAATTATATTTTTTTATAATAAAAGCAAAACATGCATTACATATTAATTATAAAAATAATAACAAATTTTCATAGAATAATTAATTTATAGAAAAAAAAAGTTCATGCCCAAAATCAATAATTTTTATATGAAAATAAAAGCATTTGAAAAAAATGTTTTTTAAACAAAATTTTGTTATAAAATTTTTTAATTTACCTTTTTTTGTCACAATCAACATGCTTTTTTGGTTGGGGAATTTTGTTAATTTATTTTATTAGTGCTGTTTTTTTTTAAGAAAAAACTTGGTGAGTTTTAGAATTAAATTTAAAAAAAAAAAACTTATAATTTTTAATTTAAAAAAAAAAATGGAAAATATTAATAAATTTGGCTTAGTTTTCAAATATAATTTGTTAATAATTAATTTTGATTTTCTTCTTAAATGTTTCATATTTTTTTTTTTTTGTTTAATAATATTTTTTAAATTTTTTAATAATTTTCTTTTTTTATTTGAATTTATTTTAATTTATTTAATATTAAATGAGCCTTAACAACAACACTTAAAACTACACATTTGTAAATATTAATAATTTAATTTTTCTTATATTCTTGATTTATTTTTTCAATATTATTATTATTAAAATTGTTTTTTTTTGTTTTTTTTTTTTTTTTTTGGTTGGTATTAATAAAAAAGCGTTTTTATTCTGTATTAAATTGGTGTTGAGTATCAGTTTTTATTTTATTTTATTTTATTTTTTTTAATATATTTTATAATCGGCTATCGGTGTTTTTTTTCATTTTCTTTTTGTTATTGTTGTTTGTAATTATGGTTTTCAGCTGAAAATAATTTTTTTTTCTTTTGGAAAACATAACCTCAAAGTGATTTGCGATAAACTCTAAACCATTGAATAATTTCAGGAAATTTTATTTATTTTTTAAAAAATATTTTCTTCAATTAAAAATTGAGAAATTAATAAAATGGTTGTTTTCTTTCTTGCTAAGATGAAATAGAAATTAATTGGTTAATATGACGTACAAAATATAATAAAAATGGGCATAGAATTGTTAAGAAACCTATCTTGCTTTGAAATCCATTGAATTCTGACAAATATAGTTAACAGCACATTATTACTCCATCCATATCATAGACAAGGACGACGACATTATCAAATACTCGATTTCGTTCGTGTTGTGTATGTATACACAAGGGTATTATGCACCCGTTATACTACCGACTAGTACACACAATATAAAGTTCGTACCACAATATAAAATTTGTAGCATTAAACAGTTCTAAAATGATGTATAAATTATGTACCACCAATGGTATTGCGCTTTTATCAATTAAAAAGGATTGGAATGTAGGCTCAATCGTTGGGATAAATATCACAGCTTCGTATTAAGCATTTTAATGGAGGCTGAGATATAAGTACTAAATTATTTTGTAACATTTCGAACGTTTAAACATAGTAGCATTACGGAAGGAACTGTTATCACAAAATAAACTGATTGTTGACTGCTCAAGCCCCGAGTTATATCAACATTCTTCTAGCAAAACATTTCAGCATTGTTAATATGAAGACCAGTGCCTATATATATTACATGGAGAGAGTGAAGCATATGTAGGTATGATAAGAAATTCTTTCAAAATGCAAATCACGCTACTCTGGGCCTCTGGCTACATCACTGTTTTAGATTTATCCCGGATCACATGGTTTTAAGTTTGAACACAGTCTATTTAAATCCCTAATAAGTTTTCAAACGAAGGTTTGATATCATGCTACCACATCTCGGTAATGAGGACTTAGGTTAACCTTAACCCAATGGGTGGATTATGGACTAACAGGGAAGTACTTGGAACAAATAGAGAATTCTCTCAACCTCTGAACAAATGTGTTTTAAGTTGATCTCCAGAAGAAGAAATTCAGCGCTGAGGCAAACATACAAAGGAGTATTAAAGCTATGCACACAATTCTATTTATTATAGCTAGGCTGTAGTGAAATCCTTGTCTTTATGTTCAATAAAATCTTGACTGGCCAGAGATACCCAAATCTAAGATACCTTGGTGCAAAAGTCGCAATCTTTTTTTGGGTTCTGGGTGATTTCGGACTCGCGGGCAATTAAATTTCTAATGTCCTGTCACAGTAGATTTTTACTCCTCCATAGACTCGAAGTTGAGACGAGTGTATACCGATAGGCTTACTCTATTAGAATAAGGTAGGCCAAACGAAGAGTCACTTTTTTTTTTGTTTATAAGAAGTCTGAAATACATTTGAAAGCCTTAATGCTATTCAGAGCTCATCATCTCTATCCGTGTGAACAAAAAATTAGAAAATTTAACATAAAATTTAAAATCTAGTCTCTTGTCGGTTTGTGAAACTTGAAAAGGCTGCCACTCTTAATAAGCGAAAATAGCAAGTATTCGTGAACCATTGTCTTCATAAGATTATTCACTTTTTCTGGCTCAAAATTACATTCAATCAAAGGCTTTAGCAAAATATTTATCATTAGCCCTTACTGAGAAAGATAAAGAGCGACAAATGGCTTAAGATCGAACATATATATGAAAGCACTTACTGTCCGTAAGGGATAGATTGTGCAATGAACTGATTTCAATTGGATCCGAGAAAAATTTATTTATTCCGTAGGATAACAAAGATGGTTTTCTTAGTGGAAAATAATTGCGCATTTACACGATTTCTGAAAGAGCAATCTAGACTTGGGATAAATGCTAGGAAACATATTTTGCTATTACTTAGTTGATAGAAAGTACAGTGTTATCTATGCTTACATAATTATTTGATGTCGTTAAAGCAATTTCGCGACCAAGAAAATGTGAATCTTTTAAAATTGAAACCGGCTTCTAAAATACTTTCAAATTTTATTCAAATCTTGCCTGATTAACCTCACTAACTCACAAACCATAATCATAATTACTTGGTCTTTCACTAAATAACTGAAAACAAAGTATAAAGTTTATCAGTTCCATCCCACAAAAAAAAAAAAAACGTTAAAAAGCTAAAACTTCCTTACAAAGAAAAAGCAAACAAAAAAAATTATTCACGAATAAAAATTAAGACGAGTTTTATTTATTTTTTTTGTTTTTTTTTTTTATTTTCATTTTAATTTCCCTCATTTTATTACTGGTTTAACTAATTACGTCTATAAAATAAAATTAAATACAATTGCAGAACTGTTTTTATTTCTTTCTTTCTTTCTTCCTTTTTGTCTTATTACTTTGCTTCCGCTTTGTCTATGGTAACGCAGTAGCATTTAAATTGTGAAAGTATTTGAATGTTTCTTAACCGCTCTCCTTTTTTTTTTGTTTCTTTTTTTTTTTTTGTCTGTCTGAGTGTCTGTTAACCGGAAGTATTAGTAGTGGGCGGTACTGGTATGGGTAATAGTTTTAATAGGTTTTACTTTTATGTCTGCCGTTTTCGTATTGCCTGCCTGCTTGGAATAGTAAAATTTAGAAAAGAAAAAAGAGAACCGGAATTCACAAAATGAACGCACCTTTATATTCGACCTCAATTAGTTTAAGTTTCTTTTATTAAATTTTTTCTTGGTTTTTCGTTTTCTTTTCTATGATAGAAAAGTTTTCATTTTTTTTTGTAGCATAATTTCCCTTACTTGGTATCTAAATTTGTATGAATTTTTTTGGGTGGGTGTTTAGATTTTCTTCGGTTGTCTTCAAGGACATTTATTTACCATAAATTTAACGGTGTAAGTAACTGTATTTTAGCATTTAAATAAAGAAATTTTTATTTACAGAATATTTTTCTTCTTCTTCTTTTTTTGTTACCCGGTGTTATCCCCTTTGTTTTTTTTTATTTTGTTTTAATCAAGCTTTTACTACTGCTTTTAATATTTCTTTTTAAATTTTTTTTAAGAAAATTGAAACTTTTTTTTTATTAATTTTCTTAATTTTCTTTTTCTTTGGTTGTTGTTGCCTAAATATTATCATATAAAACATGGCATTGTTTTCATCAAAAAAAAATTATTTTACGCTTCGATTCTCTTTAACTGTTACCTAGTTATAACTGTGTCTGTGTGTGTGGCTGTGTGTATAAATATGTCTGGTTTCAGATGTGTATGAGTAACGAGTTTCTATGTATAAAATTTATATTTCAATGTATGTGTATGCATATGTAAATATCTCTTCATTGTTTTTTGCTTTTTTTTTCAATGTTTAAGTGTTTAATTAATTCTCTTTATTTTTGGCGTGTATAAGTACGTGTATGTGTAATTAGTATGATTTTATTTGTTTTTTATTATTCATTTTCATTTTCATTTTCAGTTTAATTAACCTGTGGAATTAAACTATGACTCTTTTGGTTAATCACCACCTAAACTTAACGCCTGCACTATACGTGGATCAGCTTTACTACCCTCACGAAACTCTTCTAATGTTAGGCGATCATCATGATTTTTATCCATCTGATCGAATATTTTATCCACGCGCTTCTGTGGTGTATTCTCGTCATCTGTTTGCGGTTGCTGGCCCTAAAAAATTTCATTGATTGTATGATGAAAATAAATGAAATAAATTATTAGAAATTTCCCTTTTTATTAATAATTATTTCAAATAATAATACAGTCATAGAAAAAAGTTTACATACACCGGTGTATGCAATGTTTATTTTTTTTTTTTTCAAATAATTTCTAAGTAATATTTTTCTATTGTAAATGTCTTAAACGATTCTATAATATCTTTTTTAATTTGATAAAAATCAACGGAAAAAAGTCTATAGACACAGGTGTATGTAAACATTTTTCTTTGGCTGTATATAGGAGAGGTAGTCAGAAATAGAAATTAATATTATATACCAGGTCTGCTGGTATAAGCCAAGCGTATTTTTATGAAATAAAAAAAAAGATTTTTTAACGAGAAAGTAAAAAAAACTTTCGAAGTATTGGCAATGATAAAATTTTTCCTGCTTTCAGGCTATTTGAGAATTTCAAGCCAATAGAGTAGATAAGCCAATAAAACTTGATTTTCCTGTACGAATAGAAGCATTGCTCAGCCGATGCAAGTCCCAACGCTGAAAACAAATTGCAGAAGAAGCCAAGCAATCATGCATACAACGGGAGGATTAATAACCCCCAGGCTAAAGCTTTGAACCAGTTTTGAGTTGTGTAAAGGCATGACAATGCTTCTGCAAAATTTAGCTTGTCATGTCTTGGTGCCCACTCTGCTCAATGTTTGAACAAATCAGGACACAAATTGATCATTTATTCTCGATAGTGATCTGTATTATGGGCTTCACCAGGTTTTAGAAGCTTGTAGTACAACATACCTTATTGATACCATCAAGAAAATTGTATTGCTACCGTAGTTGATGATTATCCTGGATTAACTCATGATTTTTTCCGCATAGGATAATAAATCCTTTGCTAGTTACAATTCAATGAAACACTGATTTTTCTATTGTGTCTTTGAATCAAAATTTCACAAGCAATTTTTCGATGTTTCATCTGTTGCCGTAGTTTAATAGGTAGTGTGTTGTTTTATTAGAAGTGAGACTTCAAAAAAGTGAGGCGTCAAACTCCAGTTCAGACATCTCCACCAAAACGAAATATGAAAAAATATTTCTTAAGGCGGCTTCCTCTCAGCAGATTTCTGACAAAAAACTGTGTGGGTAAATGGTAGTGGCATGAGTTTTTAAAAAATTTGTTCGGAATCGACTTTATTTTGTATAAAATTAACGCACACAACATTAGGGGTGTGAGAAATTAAGTAGTAATCCTTATGTAAGGCATGCAATGACCATTTATGTATGTATGTATATGTCTGTCACTCACTCTGGTATCCATTTTATAGATTTTTGGGGTCTTTCCTGTAGCTTTTAAAAGGTGACAAACTGTTTATAGTGCAACATTTAATATTTGTGCCCTTTTTTGTTCACTAAAAGTGTCATTTTCATCCAATTTTGCTTGCAATTCTATGTTCTTTATTTGTCACACCAAAATCATTATCACTGAACCGTTGAAACCATCTGCTGTATGCTGCTTCAGATAGAACTGGATCACCATATGCCTCGCCAAGTATTGAATGCGACTCCCTAGCACTTTTCTTCAAGTGTTATAAAAAAATGCTTTTTTTACCATACTTAACACGATGAAAAGATATGATGTCGTTTAACTTATACAATATTGGTCATTACAACCCTTCAGTTAGGATTAAGACTTAGTTTCTCATACCATTTAAGTCGGAACTGTTGATTTTATACAGGAGTGGCGGGACCTACAGTTTAAGATCGACTGCGAACGATAGATTTTTTTAAGAACTTTTTCATGGCAATTTTTTATTGACTCACAGAGTTTTTGCCAGAAATCGGTTGCAAGGCAGTTGCCTAATAAATATTCTTTCATAATTTGTTTTATTGGAGATGTCCGAGCGGTAGTTTGAACCATGGCCTAAGTAGTCAATACACTACCTGCTAGAATGTACACATTCACAATAAATATTTTCTAAGGAGACATTTGTATCTTGATGCTCCATTCAGACCTCTACACCTGGTATAAATTTACATAAAGGTATGGTAGGTATATACACAGAGTTTAATCGACTTAAGACAATGGAGTAGAATTTTAAAATAATTTCGTTATAGTCTCCTCATAATACTTACCACCATTTGATAAATCGCATCAACAATGTTATACATTTCTTCTCTCGTTATATAACCATCATTATCCACATCATACAGGCGGAATGCCCCTTAAAAAATGTTTTAAAATTAAAAAAAAAAAATTCAATTTAAAATTTATAAATTTCTCTTAAAAACAGAAAAGAGAAAAAAAACATTCAAATTGCTGTACATACATTGCAGTTTTTCATCTAAATTTCCTCTTGATGTAATCGATAACGCTCGTATGAACTCCTCAAATTCTATCGCTCCATCCTATAGAAATATTATTAAAATGAATGAAAAAGGAAGGAAAAAAAAGAAGAAAGAAAAATACGAAAAGAGAATTGAAATTAAAACTAAAATTTTCCATTTCAATTGTTACTCTTGAAAGTGAAATAAAAACAAAAAAAAAAAAAAAAAAGAAAAAGAAAAACAAAATAAAAAACACTTCGTTTCGGATCATAAGAATTATTTGGACAAATAAATGTATTGTGCTGTTTCCGTCATTATTGAATGGGTTGGTGGATGTGATGGGTGTAAATGGGTGTAAATGGGTGTAAATTTTTTTTATTGAATCTTGTGCAACGATTTAAAATGTTGTTTTCCATTGTTGTAATTGATTGCTTTTCACTTTACTTGATGGTTGATGGTTGATGGCTGATGGTGAATAAAAAATGTTTTTCGCTTTATGCCCTGACATTGATAATGATGATGTTAATGGTGATTATGATGATAGTGATGATGCTATTGCTAAATGTATCGATTATTGTTTTACTTGTTTTATTTGTTCTATTTGTTGTAACAATAATATTTTCCGGAAATTATGACAAATTATTTGATATTCTCATTCCTTTTAAAATTACAGTTAGAATGTTACGTATTAATTGTTATCGAATTTGTCATTATTTGTTATCATTTTGTTGCTGTTGTACGCTTTTCTCCACACCAATGAATCATTTTAACTTTGATATGCAATTTTATGATTGATTAGATAAACGATAATGAAATGATTCTCAAATGCATATCGCATTGATTTCTGCGACAAGGATAAGTTCGTAAATAGATTATGAAACATTTTTTCCATGCAATTAATCTTCCGCAATCGTAATTTGAATCGTATATTGATAAAGAAGTGTTCTTTCTTAAGATACTCGTACACAAAAAAAAAAAAAAAATGAAGCTGTTATAAGCTTTCAATTCCTCAAATCTTGACCATATGATCAGTGTTCAGATTATTGCACGTTTTCTGATTGTTTCGTAAAGTCTATCTAAATACTATCTATTCCTGAACCAGATATGCTGACAATGGATTATGATGACTTTTATCTGAATAAAAAAAACCTGATTATGAGAGCTTTAATCTCCTGCCTAAACAGTTGAGCTGATTTCAGAACTGAATTTTGTCCCCCGAAAGCATCAACAATTCATTAACAATTTCGATGCAAACAAAATGTGTTACTCACATGCCTATATTATCGGTCATTACAACTCATCAGTCAGGTTTACGACCGAGCTGCTCACACCACTTATGTTATGTGTGTTAATTTTAAAAATGAGTGGAGCCATCTACAGTTTAAAGTCGGCTCCCAACGACAGATTTTTTAAGAAAATGTTCATGGCAATTTTTAGAATTGCCATTTAGAATTCTTAGAATTTTTGCCAGAAGGCTGTTGAGAGGAAGTCACCGAAGATATATTTTTCGTGTTTCATTTTGTTAGAAATGTCTGACCTAGAGTTTGAACCGTGGCCTGCTGTCTAATAAGCCAATGCACTAGCTACTAGACGACGGCGACTTCAAAATTTTACTCAACATGCCATATTTACATGGCGTAGAAGGAAGTGGCACTGTGGTTGAAATCAAGATGTACTTGAGCACACAACTCATGTCATTTTGAGATCACATGAGCCAGTTGGAGCTGACTACACATGATAATCCGTACAGGCACCTCAAGTTAAAGCACGTTAAGCTGCAAACTATACAGAACCCTTAATGAGTATTGTGATTGATTTCATGCCAAACAACGATAGCTCTATAAAATCAAATAAAAGTCAGACTGTGTGGAAACAGAGGCGCACATTGGCATATGATGTCCTATGCTCTCCACAATTTCTGGAAATGTTTACATATAATGCAATGACGTGTGAAGTCTTCGTAGAATAGAATCCTTCTTTCACTATTGGCCGCCTACTTAGCCAAAGTATATACCGTGGACTCTTCGATGGTACCCATATTGAAAAAGAGCTTAGCTGAGACTGCCTAATTCAGAGAATTCTACAATTCGACCTCTCACAAACGTATTTACAGAAGATGCCAACCTTCCAGTCGCCATAGTCTACTGTGTATTGTGTTGCCAACCCATAGTTCAGGGAACTCGTACAAAACAAAACATGGAAATTTTTTTTTCGATGACTTCCTTTTCTAGCAGTCTTCTAGCAAAAACTCTGGTAGTATATAGAGAGAGGGAGTATAAATTCCGCAGCTCATGAAAAAATGAGCATACACAACATGGGTTGTGTGAAAAACTAGGTCGTAATCCTGACTGAGTGGTTTCAATGACCAATTATCTATGTATGTAGAGGGAGGGAGAGGGAGTACCTCTGAATGCGAAATTAAAGGAATTAAAGGATCTAAAAAGGATGTTTAAATTTGATCATAAATGAGGAAAATCAAAAAAGCAGGCAAACATTACTTTCAATCAGCTTCTGGCTTGTGGTTCATTTAAAAATTATAATCTTTCCTTTCAAACTATTGCTTTTTAATTCTATTTGGCCATTTGGATTACAGTAAATCTAAGTACCGCCTCCAATAACAAGGTGGGACACATTGTTTTCCATTTGTGAAAAGTCAAGCAATTTATTTTCATGATTGTATTTCGCAAAAAACTGTTCCTTATGAAATGAATTTCTTGTAATCGATTTCTGAATAATTTCAATTTGACGTTGACGCACTTTATTTTGATTTATGACGCTTTGCTTGATTACATAAAGGTTGCAACTAAATGATGCGAAATGATTTTGTTTTTTTTTTTTTTTCATTTCTATATTTTATTGTGTGTGATGTATGTGATGCAATCGATTTCAATAATGTTCTCCACGAAATGTATTGATATGAAGAGTTAAAATATGAAGAGTTAAATATGAAAAATGAAGAACAATTGAAGCATTTTTGGGGGTAAAACTTACATTATTTTCATCAAACACTCGAAATACTAATGAGGCAAATTTACTAGGATCTCCTTGTGGAAAGAACTGTTTGTAGATTTTTATAAAACCCTAAAAAAGAGAATGGAAAATATTAGAATTGTTTTATTTACATTATAAAAAAAAACAGAAAACAATCGAAATGTTTAACAATAAAACATAAACAAACACTGAGTTAAATAAGTTACCATATGAATAAAAAAAAAATTGAAATTAAAAATTAAGAAACTAAACAGTTTTAGTAAGCGATGAGATGATGACACAATAAAATTTTTCTTTTAAAATTCCCAGAGAAAAAAGAACAAATCCTAGCCCATTGTCTGACTAGAAATCTTTTCGTTTTCTTTCGACATTCATAACATCGACTAGAATGAAGGCGTTTGTATAATACATCAGATGTATGGAAGTGAAATATGTTTGTGATAATGATTCTGTTGACAAGTACCGTTATGATGTTGATGATTGTGCAAACGTTTAACAGATGATTGAGTTACTGTTTGTAGTTTTTTTTTTGGTAAAACGGAAACAGACATCAAAATCGAATGGATTTGAAAAACAACAACAATTCTCTACAATAACTTATTGCAACATGACTAATGAGATGAATCAACAGCAACAGTAGTTGTAGTCCTTTTTTTTCGAATATAAAAACCTTATAGAAGAATTTTTTAATTCAGAGGGTGGCAAAATTATGGGAATGTCTGGCATGAAAAAAAATTGAATTATAATTTCTGTTTTTTATTTATGACTCGATTATGAATGGCAACTGAATTTTAATTGGCAAATCACAAATAATAGTTTGAACCATGGCTCCACGTCCAATAAGCCAACACTCAACCTACTAGACTAAGATGACTCTCGGAACAGCGAGCATAGTTAACTTAATTTAACGTAGGTTATGACTTTTGAGGACATCCGGGATATCTACTGCTTTTAGAGTTGAATACATTGGCTCTCGAACATATCTTATCAGATCTGTGTATGATGCAACTGATCATCGATTTTTAAAAGTTATAAGATTTCTATCACCAATGGAATAATCTCGCTAGGAATTGATTTTAATTTGCCGACATTAAAACAGTCCAGAGATCAACAACACATACTTAGAAGAAATATTATAAAAAAAAAATACTTTTAAGAACTTTACGAATTTTAGCGAAAATCCCTAAATGCCACACTCTGTATTTATAAGTTCGAAGAAAAATCCAACAGTTTAAATTCCTCTAAGCAAATAATATTAAAAAGAGTTTTCAAATCGACATGAAAATTGTTACAAAAGCAACAGAAAAAGAAAAACAGAGATTCTGTGAAAAGCTGTTGAAGTTTTCATCTGTCCGTGATGAACATGATACGCATAAAAATGAACAAAACTAAGGAAGTTCTTGTGTTGTTAAGGATTTAAAAATAAAAAACATTTTTTAAATTTTTTTTTAAACATTTTTTTAAACTGTGTACGTTTTTCAAAAAGTTAAGCGTAAGTTTAAAATATTTTATGGTTTAAACATTAAAAATGGAAAATAAAAAAAATTTTTAGAAAATGTTTCGTTTGCATAAGGAGCGTATAGTTGAATGACAGGTATATTGTGTTGGTGGTAATGGTTGTATCGTTTTAAAAATGCCAGACTCTTAATATTATTTGTATAGAATTTTATTATTGTTTCCAATGGGACCATTGAACTTAGCACTGATGGCTCAAAGCTGATAGACGGATTAGGCTGTGGTATCTTATTATTTTCTTATATGATCACTGAACTGTTTTCAAACAGAGATCAAGGCAATTTGATGTCGCCACAATGCTTAGGGAGTGGCAGGATTTTTCCTGATTTATTCGGTTAGCCAGGCTGTCCCTAACGAACGTGCTTGCAACGTCTGTCCTTGTCGATGAATGTTGAAAATGTCTTTGCGAAATTTCGAAAACCAAGGATATCGTTGAAAATTACATTCCTGATAAGCAGGCCCGGCTCTGGTACGGAACTAGCAATATCCGATATGTTACAGGGCATAAGGATAATCATTAACAAACTCTGCTGTATAGAGGAAAAGAGGATTAACTCACCATTGTCAGCCATTGCACAATGATTAACCTTGGGTTAATTTGAAACCGTTTTACGAGTAGGTTCTAGGTCGTTGGCAGCAGTAAGGTACGTGCAATATTGCCAGACTCTGCTGGACATGTTCACACAGAGCCCTGAATCATTACTGTCAGCCATTGCACAATGGTTATCCGTTAATTGTAATTTTGGTAGGTATTCCAACTAATGATTTCTACAAGCGCTGGGGAGGACCCCTCATGTGCCAGTATCCTGATCATGTCATGAAGAGACTGAGGTTTCTGACAACTAATTTTCTAACATCACTGACCGAGCTCTCTAATATAAAGACTCCTGCAATAGCAAGTTTTATTTTGAATTCGAGCTGATTTTCTCTAAGGAATGGTTGACGCCGAGGAGAATCACTTGTTGTAAGTGGAACCTTAACTAACCTAACCTAACTTAAACTCTTCAACTGCTAACTTTATCAACAATTTTGCATGTGGCAGCATTTTTCGCTATCATTACTACGAAAAGAGGATCTTATAGGAAGAAATGTTTATTAACAGTAGCAGAATGGTCGGTGAGTGCTGCTTTTAAGGGGTTTTATAAACGAATACGAAATATTTCCATTAAATTTCATTTCTTATGGTTTATGTTTGCCTTTTAGTTTCCTTTTCAATTTAAGCAAATAAAGCTCTTATAGAGCTTAACAGGGAATTCAAGAGTAAATTTTTTTTAGTTTCTGACCACTGTATATGAAGTGTATATAAAGTGGTTAGAAACTTATCATTCTAGTTCATCGTTTTTAAACGAAATCTTCAAAGTGTAGACATTGTTTGAATTGCAAGAAAATTATAATCTTAAAATATAAGAATGGAATGGAATACAAGTGCATAATTGTTACGAAGAATGCAAATAAAAATGAAAAAAAAAATTATTTCTTATGAATTGGATAAAGGATGCAAATAGTAGAAGGATTAACAAACAAAGTTTTTGATTTTTAGTTTTACTTACTTGTTCTGTGAGTAAACCATTCGGACAGTCTTTTAGAAAACCTTTATGCCTGTAATACGAGCGAATATAGGAAAAAAAAGAAAAAAAATTTTTTTTTGTTTTGCCTAAAGGACCTTGAAATTTTCTTATCTTCTAAACACTTACCATTGTCGAATTTCTTTTTCGGTAACTGAAATGAAATTTAATGAAAACCAAAAGAAAAAGAAAATTAAATGAATTTCATTTTTTTTAATATTCAATTTAATAAGAACAAGAAAAAGATGAAGATAACAAATCTATTGTAATATTAATCTGAAGTAGGAGAAATTTTGCAAAGTACATTAAATCGATAAAAAAAGCCTTTTTTCTTTCGTATTATTTTTAATGCCAAATGCTTGGAATTGCTTAAAATGGTAAAAAATTTTACATTAAGTGGCTAATGGCACAAACAACTGATTTGAATAACAAATCTTGATTTTTTTTATTTCTTTCTTCTAATTCCCTAGCATTTCCAGCCATTCCCTACCACTTTCAAATACAAAATATTTTTCCAAATTGATGTGGAAATAAAAAAAATTTTTTTTTTTCTTTTGGAATTTCAACCCAAAAATAATATTCAGATTCAGATTCAGATTTTAATGTTCTAAATGGCTTAGTGAATGCGAAGGACTGAGTGCTTGATGTGAGGTTGTGACCTAAAAAAACATTTTTTTTTTTGTCAACAAGTTCCTTTTTTTTCTTTCTTTCTTTTTTTTCATGTTAATTTTTCATTTAAAGGGTCTTAAAAACCCAAAAAAAAAAATATGAACAGAAAGTGAAGAAAAATAATGATAATCTTAATCCCTTCAACCACAAGTAGAAACGAAGAAGTTTGTTGGTATTTAAGGGAATTCGGATTGTTATTTGTGGCATGTAACCAAATTCTTTAGCATGTCAAAATATAACAAATAATGTAGTGTGGTTGCTTGTTAATAAAATATATAAACATGGTGTTTTTTTTATTTATTTGCGGGCATAACAACAACATACAACTCAATTTAATCTTTGAAAAAACAGTTTTGATCATAAAATTCTTAACCCGTTAACTGTTTTAGTTCGTTCGCTCAGTGCTTTGGTAAATGCTGTGAGCAGGTTAAGGGTTTTTATTTGCTATACAGTTAGCAGCAAAAGAAATTCTACACAATCGCCAAACTTAATGTTTAGCATTTAAAGAGGGTGCCCAAAAAAATTTTAAACCAGTACAGTTTCTTTTGAAAGTAAGTCCCTCATAAAGTTGTTGGACAAGAAAGGCGTTTGAAAGGTGTAACGAATATGTGCGTTAGAGTATAGCATTCTAGACGAACTGCTGGTGAATTACTTTATTGGTGTTTCTGGGAGGATTACACCCTCATACGAAGGAGTGATTTTAGTGCATGGGGCTTCCGACTACTTTAAACTTCATCAAAAAGGTTCATTGGCATTGAGATGTAGAATGTAAAAATATTTCCAGCAAAGCAAAGCACAGCGTAATGCATAAAGGCCTCTCATAGCAGGCTTTTTCAGGCCGATCAAACAAATGAGAAGGAGAAGGGACACTTTATTACTTTTTTAATGGACCATTACAACTTTTCATTCGTGATTTTAAACCAGATTCTTGCACCACCCATATTGGGTGTGTAACTTTTAACCACGACTGACAAGACCTATAGCTTTAAATCGAATGTTAAGGACAGATTTTCGACAAACTTTTCATGGCAGGTTTATTAACTCTCAGGGTTTTTGCTAGAAATCCATTGAGAGGAAGTCGGCGAAAGAAATATTTTTTTTAAGTTTGCTTTTGTTAAAGGCGTCTCGTCTAATGGGGCCAACACACTGCCTACTACACTACGGCGACTACTTAATTTTCCATTAATAAAATATCTAGGCAATTATGGCCAGACGAGACTGTACTATATCGGAATGGGTACTATGCCTTGGTATCTTTATAGGTTATGAAACGGGACATTAGACTTTGAGAATAAGGAATATCTTGTTGGACTAAGGAGAGCCTTTTATCTGCAGCTTTTGAGGTAATGTAGGCATACCTTTGCCTATCATGGAAAACTTGAAACTCTTGACTAGAATTTCTTTGAAGACCTGGATTAGTTGGTATTTACTAGGATGTCAGACATCAAGCGATTAATCTCTTGAATTGGTTGCCTATAGTTCTCCTACTAATTTATCTTCTCTGGGGTGTACTTCTGATACTCTTGCTATCTTGAATTGAAACAATTTTTCTCGAGAGTCCTTAGAATAACTGCTTTAAAGGACATGTATTTACCATTCAGATACTTTTATTTGTTTCTTAATTTGCCAAAACCAATATAAAGGTAAAATATGTATGAGTGAAGAGTATCTCTCTACAGACTCTTTACATTTACCCATGAGTTTAACCAACTTCTAACGTCTTCAGGTACCATAAAAGAAAGTGGACTGACTCCCTTGTATGAATATTATGATTTGTAGCTTTAGTGTATTAAATCTCCAGTATTCATAGCCAAAGAAATATTCACAGCCATTGTATTATAATACATGACATTAAGGAAGGTAAACATTTCATATGATTTATGCAGTAAAAATATTGCATTTCTCTACTTCTATCTCTCAACTTTCACTAGCGCTGGTTTTTCTTTCGCTCATTTATTTCACATCTTTTTTTATTGATGATCACATAAATCTTGAAATTTAAGAGTATTTTTAAGCTATAAAACCGCACTGAATCATCATAAAAACAAAAAAAAGTTGACATTTTGTTGTATTTTTATTTCATAACATCAAGCCAATGTTTTATGAAGGAATTTAAGACTCTTTTTTTTTTTTGTTTGTTTTTATGTTTTTCTTTAAACCATAATCTCTTTTTCTTTTATTTTTATTTTGCGGGGAATATGAATTATTTCTTTATTTTTCATTCCTTTTTTTTCTTCTTATTTTGTGAAAAAGAAAAGCCAAAATATCCAAGCATTTTAAACAACTTGCACATGATGACGATGACGATAACAGAGAGACTATAATCAGGATGAAGATGATTAAGATGGTACTAGAGCGACATTGAGTACAAAAACCACTCTCTACAAATTATTTTATTAAAGGAAGACAAGCATATTTATAGACTACTACGGTTGTACTCAAAAAGCAACTACAACTGAGCTTTACTATTGCATCTATTGAAGATGTTGTAGATACCAGCACCAGCACCAGCACCACTATCACCACCAAGTAGTGGAAATTTATGACAGCAATTTATTTTAGCTGTTCTTGATAAATATCATGACTGTTGATTTAAGTTTCTATTACAAATGCAGCTCCAAAAGAAAAACTGCTACTTCAATAGCTAAAGTATCAGCATCAATGGCAGCATCAACCATCGATAACTGTAATGCAATATATCGATTTGAAATGTAAGTTTAGTTCGTTAACTTATTTGCTCGTTATGTAAAGCTACACAGAGAAAGAGCAAGAGTACATAAAGTATAGAAACGTCGAAAGAAAATTGGAAAATTGAGAAAATTCTCTTTTAATAATAATTTAATAAATTTTTTTTCTCTCTTCTCGTTTCCCTTTTTCTTTTTTTTTTTTGTATCCCCTAGAATGCATTATAAATGCAGAGCAGAAGACAAGCAAACAAACAAAATAAAGTTTGCATTGGGAAATCTGTAGTTTTTAATGGAAAAATTATGCGAAGTAATAAAAGTTAATTTTCTTTTGAATTTCTTTCATGCACAGGTAATTACAACACAATGAATTTAATTAAGATAGAGACAGTTTTTTTTACCTTTAGTGGGTGTACGAGTATAAAGTAATAAAACAAGTAATTTTAGTTGTGAAAATAAAAAATTATTTTCATAAGCTTTAAGCAGAGTGAACTTTAAACTGTTTTCGGTATATGCTTCGCCAGGTGGAAATTTTTTTATAAATAATAACAGGATACCTGGGTCAAGTACATTGTAAATTAATCCCCCTTTAAATAGTCAATCCAGGTTCCTTGGCTCATGCCTATCTACAAATAAGACAACGAATATTATTAAGAGAATTAGGAGAAGCAAACAACCAATGCTAATGACTTCTGAAGGCGTTGTAGGTCACTTGAACCGGCGTTAAATGGAACTTGTCACATTTGTCTCAGCCTGTCGCTATAGTTTAACGCCACTTCCTAGATTTGATATTAAATCTACCACCATGGATAGGCCTAACACACAGAACATAAGTGTTGTGAGAACCTGAGTCATAATCCTGATTGAAGAGTTGTAATGCTCCTTCTTGCTTATTTGATCAGCCTGGAAAAGTGTTCTACGTAAGGCTGCGCTATGCTTTGACAAAAATCTTATTACTTTCTATATCACAATGCCCACGAACCTTTTTAACGAAGTAGGCAGTCGTAAGTCTCAATTAGTGATAGATTTCCACCCACTAAAATCACTCCGTCTTATGAGGGTATAATGCTCCCAGCAACACTAATTAAACAATACTCTAGGAGTTCGTCAAGAACGCTATACTCTAACGTATATATTCGTTACAGCTCCCAAAACACCTTCCTTGTCCAAGAATCTTATGAGTGACTTACTGCAGATTGAAACCAGTGGCGAACTGATGTAATTCTCAATCAGAATACTGATGTCTTAAGCGTGGAGAAGAATTTTGTGACAGAATAGAATGACATAAGTTTTGTAAGATTCGAAATAAACGATGGTTCAAATTAAAACCGATAGATGGCCCACCCTATACTTCCTTTCGCCTTGTTGTTTATTCAATCATAAACCTTGTATTCTTTTGCGAACAACAACTAAGTCATGATTTTATTAACTTCTTAATATTCCTCAAGTATCTAAAGAGATGAGGATCTCATTATGTAAACTCCTAAGAACCAGCCCAATATACCAGATTCCTTGCATGGAATTATCTTCGAGGAATTGTAATTTCAATACAAATCAAGTCTTTCCCTCTTTGAAGAAAAATGCCAACATTACACAGGCAACATCACAAACATTTCTTCTTCTAGTTAGTTTTGTTTAGAATCTTAAGAGAATTTCCTTTTGATTTGAAGCCAGCGAGGCATTTTACAAAATTTTATTTTCTCTTCCTTATTTTCGAATTAATTGGCAACATTGTCTTTGTATGGTATTATCGGGATGCAATTACTGCCGTTGAGGACATAACAGACCGGATTGTTTCCAACATGAGTTCACTAACACATGCTCAGTACTCTGTGGTTGCTGATAATATGTGGGTGTGTCTCTTTCTATCACACAGTATTTCTTTCTTTTTTTGTTTGAATTCGACCACACAGTGTATTTTAAAACAAAAAGCGACTTAAAACAGAAAACATTGAGTAACAGAAACAGAAAAGAAAAATAAAAACAAACACAAAACCAAACAAAACAAAGCAAAGCAATTCAATTCATTATTTAAGAAGATAAAATGTAACCAGAGTATGGAGTATGGAATTAATTCTCCAATGAGATGCTGATGATGGTATTGAGTTCGTATTTCTTTTGTTTTTCTTTTAGTTTTTATTTTCAAATAAAAGAGAAACATTCTATAGAAATAAAGTTGTGTTATGGTCCAGAACAAAGGGCTAAAACCACAACATTAAAGAAAAAGAAAACACTTTTGCTTTAAATGGCATTTATTCTGAGCTATGCGGGATACGTTTTTTTTTGTTTTTTTTTTCTTTTTTTTCTAATTTAATTAGAAGTCTTGTTTAAAATGTTTCAAAACTTTTATATAAAATTGTTTTTATATTGAAAATAAGATTTCAAAATCTATTTCTGAATGATTTACTTTATAAAAATCAAACACGCTTCTTATTTTAGAGATTTTCGTTAATATAGCAGCGTTACGAAATATCTACATCATCTTTTACCTCCATCGTGGTTTCCAGTATCATTAATCAATAAGTTTTCTAGTTAAGAAAATTTCTAATCTACTGTATAAGGTCATAGTATCTGTCAATGTTTAGAAGCATTGCCCTCTGTGCGAATGGTTTGGCCTGCAGTGGTGCACAACAGTTTTTATGACGTTTTATGTCGTAAAACTAAAAATTGTTATACACTACCGCCTCGTTCATTTCTGCTGAAAATTGTGTATTCTGTATTCCCAACATAGCTGTCACTGTCTGAGTGTTAGTTTAAAAAATTATGGCAACAAGAGAATTAAAAGACTTTGCTAATCAGAAGATACACATCTATATGTGCGAAATCGCTTTTAAAACGCTTACAATAGGTTTAGAAGATAACATCAACAACGAACACCGTAGGAATCTTAATAGGGCAACATTCCTCACCATTACATGCAATGCTTCCAGCAGAAAGCGGTGGTGCTTGGAAGCAACGGCAGTAAAAAGTTATCATCTTAAGACATACGTACATACATAGTTGTTCATTACAAACCTTCAGTCAATATTATGACGTAGCTTGTTGTTGGAAAGTTTTTTATGACAATTTCTTATTAACTCTCGGAGTTTTTGTTAGTAATCTGTTGAGAAGAAGACACTGAAGGAATATTTTTTATTTTTGTCCGACCTGGGATTTGAATCATGGCCTCTGGGTTCTAAAAATACCAACTTTGTCCCGATATATGTAATTAAATACGTCGGAATTTCTATCACAGAACTTTCTGCTTTTTGCAATTTTTGCTTAAACTGCACACGTACTAAGGAAACCTAAATATCGTGGACATCTCCATGGTCGGACATTCTATTAATATAAAGAAATCCAATACACAGTCTCAGAATATTTCAAAATGAGACCTTACAGAAGCATAATTGCAAAAGATACCAAGCTTCCAATCGCCACAGTGTAGTAGGCAGTGTGTTGCTTTATTAGATGAAAGCTCGTGTGGTCAACATCTGGAACAACACTCAAATGAAAAAATACTTCTTCGGTGACTTGCCCTCACCAGTTTTTTGGCAGAAACTCTGAGAGTAAATAAAATTGCCATGAAATAATCTTCAACAATCTGCCGTTCAAAGTTGATGTTAAACTGTACACACAGAAAACCTAGGTGGTGTGAGCAGTTAGTTCGTAATCCTTGTAATGCACAATTAAACTTAATTTTCATTAACTTAATGTACAAGGTTTAGCCACACGGCCGTAATATTAAAACGCTTAATTAAACTTTAAATTACTAATTAAGGGTTGTGGTTGCAGTCAAATAAATTGTATTTCAAATGAAATTTAATTCACTCGCTACTGTTCAACGTTGTACTTTATAAAACAAAAACAAAAACAAAAACAAAAACAAAAAAAGTAGTTTTGATAAAAACTAAGCAGATGTAGTTGTAAAAAGTTTTTTCTTTTCAGCTTAATTTTACAAGAACAACAAAGAAGAAAATTATAAGTTTTATGAAGTGCGTGTCCTTTTTGGGCATCAACGAAATTAAATGCCAAGAAAAGGTTATCAACGGCCACTAATGTTTATTTTATTGTTCATACATAAGGCCATGTAACAGCTGTATA
Source organism: Sarcophaga bullata (assembly GCA_005959815.1). NCBI lineage: Eukaryota > Metazoa > Arthropoda > Insecta > Diptera > Sarcophagidae > Sarcophaga > Sarcophaga bullata. The sequence goes on from QOCX01000071.1 coordinate 181,961, forward strand.
CAGTCGATGGAAAAAAATGTGTAACACTTAGGGTGAAACTCTATGGTAATGATGTAAAAACAAACAATATGAAATGAATGAAATTTCCTGTGTTATGTAGCTTAAGTGTACATTCACTTTTAACATTTACTGTACATCCTGCCAAAGAGACAGCTGCTCATAAATACAATTTTATGAAATTACACATACACACACAGACTTAGACATACAATGTAGTGTGAGGCGATAAATTTCCTTATTAATAAACCATATGAGTGCGTGCCATTATAATTACACACTTCAAATACCACAAATTTCTGCCATAGACATACGTTTCTCATACAAAAAAAAAAAAAAGGATAGGAAGAAAAAAAAAAAGAGTGACGTAATATCTCCTTTTGAATATTGTTTGCATGTTCTGTTTTCATAGATATTTTTATGATCCTTTATTTGAATTTTCAAACAAAAGTTTTCAGTCCATACAGCAATGTAAAGATAAAATTAATGAACCGTTATTAATGCGTCGGTGGGGTGAAGGGATGATGTTTGGCTTCCAACTATTTTCAAAAGTTTTCAAATACATTTTGAATATGTTTTTTGCCATTCGTAGGAATATAAAAGGATTACAATTTTAAAAGTGTCCGTTATTGTTATGGCTTTAATATGGTAAACGAAGAAAAAGGTTCCGCTTCGGTTATGTTTCTTTGGTGTACTCAGACCATACAGTACATACGGTTTTCTTCTGTATGCCATGCCATAGCAGAGGTCATTGAAAATGTAAATGTTGGTCTCCACGTGTAACTAAAAGGACCACAAACCGAATTCAAAAATATTTAAGCACTACAGGTATTACATAATTCAATGGAATTAAAATTTTTTTTTGTTTTATTTGCAAATGAAATGCAAATGCCCAGAATACTAAGGGCATTAATTGTGTTTTACGATACCTCATACACTCATACATTTAGTTTTTTTTTTATATACAAGTAGAGAGTAATAAAATAGAAGAAAATAAATAATACGAGAGCAATTTCGTATGGAAAATTGGTAAAAGAAAGGATAAAAATACCCGATAAACTATTGCAATGGTTTAAAACAAGTCTAGAGTTATTATGTTATAATGTTACGTCTTGGAAGTAAAATTAGGTAACTTCCTATGGATTCTATTTGAAGTATTTGGTACCATTTCGTTCCATGAAAACCTTGCAAAACAGTTCGTAGGCCAGAATGTTCTTAAGCATCCACTATGATAAGGAAGAGCCTTGGGAACTATAATTGGTTTTCCAACAATGACTTCCGAACTTTAACTGTTGACAGCGGCCATCAAGTTGAAACTACTTCTGTCTGATTACATACACTCATAACAACCATTACAAACCTTCAGCCAGGATTACAACCTAGCTTCTCATATCACTTATATTATGCGTGTGTTAGTTTTAGGCATGAGTGACAAAGGATCTAAAGTTTTTCATGTAACTCTCATAGTTTTCGGCCAGTAGGCTAATGAGAGGAAATCACTGAAGAAGTATTTATTCGTAATTCGTTTTGTTGGAGATGTCTGAGCTGGATTTTGAACCGTGACTTCACGTCTAATAACACACTACTTACCAGACTATGGCGACTTCTTTGGCAATTTTGTTGTCACTAACTATAGACTGTCTAATCTGTTGTCCATTCCCTGTCACTCTTTTGAGACACTTGATTGCAGAAATAAGTGCTTATAATCACTGAATGAATTGAAGTCGCCGTAGTCTAGTAGGTAGTGTGTTGGCTTATTAGACGAAAAGCCACGGTTCGAATCCCCGGTCAGACATCAAAAACGAAATATGAAAAAATATATTTTCGGCGACTTCCTCTCAGCAGATTTCTGGCAAAAACTCTGAGAGTAAATAAAATTGCCATGAAAAGTTTCTCAAAAAAATCTGTCGTTCGGAGTCGACTTTAAACTGTAGGTCCCGCCACTCATGTATAAAATTAACACATACAAGATAAGTGGTGTGAGAAGCTAGGCCGTAATCCTGGGTTTTAATGGCCAATTATGTATGTAATAACTGAATCTAGGTTTAAATCATTTAGAATAGATCGTATAAGTTACTTACAACTTTTCCTCTATCATTGCTCGTAACATGACCCATAAGTTTAAACATTAAACCTCATAATTGCCTTTCTACACATATTCAATGCATTCGTTATCTTAAATATACCGTTTGAAATACACCTTTAGTCTAGATTATATAATGTGGGTGTCTGTAATTCTCATGTACTCATCTGCCATTATCTACTACGCATCTGCTATTTTACAACTGTCTACACCATATACTTACTTGTGTTACAAATACAAACGCTTTTTGAATTTTAATCCTGGATTATATTTTTCTTTTCTTCTCTTCCTCCTTCTTTCTCAATCAGGAAAGAAGAACAATCTGTAATGAAGTGCTTAGAAATTTTTATATCGTCTAACATGTATGTTGGGATTTCTAAGCATATTTTAAATTAGTTTTAATGAAAGAAAATTTTATGAATTACGTGATAGAGTCTCAATTATTTTCAGGGATTTATTTATTCTATACTTTTGAAGTCTTTTATCAAAATGTACTATTCTTTGTTAGATTAATTTCGTTAAAACGAATATTTAAACAATGTGAACATAATTTAAGCTCTTCTTAGTTGCATATTCTTGTATAAAATTTAAATCAAAACTTAAGAAATCTTATGGAATTTTCATTTCCAACGAATGTTTGATAATTAAGAGACATAAAATATTTCAATGTATGTTTGTATGTATTATAGTTTTGTCTTGTAAATGTATTTATTTACAGAAATGTTGCCACATGTACGTTGTTTTCATAACGTATTTAAATGTTAATCGCATATGGTCACGTAGCGTAGCTACCAATGCCTATGGTGTAATGTGAACGTCTCTTATAATTATTGGCTTAAGAAAACTAAAACACTATGAATGTGTGTGCAAGGCAATTAACTTATAAGTTTGAAAGTGCTAAAACATATTTTACGTTTAAGGTTTTTGTCATTTCGAAATTATTATGCAAATTGTTATGCAATTGGTTTAAAACTATCCTTAGGCAAATTGTGTTTCAATAAATAAATTCGAAGCATCTTATGTAATTCAGTATGTTTACATATGTAAAGAATACTAAAACGAAATTTCCAAAAAAAAAAAAATTTCTTTTATTACACGCTCTATAATACAGTGGTCGATGTAGTCTAGTAGGTAGTGTGTTGGCTTATTAGACGAAAGGCCAGGATTCGAATCACCGGTCAGACATCAAAAACGAAATATGAAAACAATATTTCTTCGGCGGCTTCCTCTCAGCAGATTTCTGGCAAAAACTCTGAGAGTAAATAAAATTGCCATGAAAAGTTTCTCAAAAAAATCTGTCGTTCGGAGTCTACTTTAAACTGTAGGTCCCGCCACTCATGTATAAAATTAACACACAACATAAGTGGTGTGAGAAGCCAGGCCGTAATCCTGACTGAAGGGCTGTAATGGCCAATTATGTATGTATGTACGTATGCTCACAATTTATTTCCAACAGCACGCTTACAAAACTAGAGAATGCATGATATTGACTTTGTGTCTGCACTGTAATATAATCTGCTATTTTACAAATGTGTACACTATTCAGTATGTATTAAAAATATCAGGTGGGCCATATATCGGTTTAAATTTGAATCATCGTTTATTTCCCATCTGGCAATACTTATGTCATACTATTGTGCTACAAAATTCAATATATTGTCCCCACTGAACATAATGAATCGATTTAAGCTTGAGCAACATTGGGATTTATTGGAAATTTATTTACAAAACAAAGACACGAAAATACCAAACAAAATTTGGTCGTTGAGAAGGACCAAAAGTACCAACGCTATACGCAAGTTTATTGCTAAAGTTCGTGAAACTGGTTTCTTTGCTAATGCACCCAGATGTGAGCGAGCCCGAATCCATCAACATCAACTCTTCATCGTTATACAGAATTGCACATTTCACTCACAGGTTTAAGTCGAATTTTGCGAAAAGATCTCGGTATGACGCCTTACAAGCCACCAAGAAACTCCGATTTGACACCGTTGGACTAATTTTTGCTGGGCACCGTTAAAGAAAAGTGTTATGCAGGCAAACAAAAAACAATTCAGCATTTGAAGGCCAAGATTCGTAATGCCTTAGCAGAGATACAACCCCATACACTTGAAAAACTGCTCGAAAATTGGTCCAATCGAATGAGGCACTGTGAGGTCAGCCATGGTAGCCATATGAATGAAGTAATATTCCATTTCTAATCTGCGCAATTGTACTTCACAACTAAAAAATAAATTTGGCAAAATTTCAAATCGTTTTTATTTGATTGCATTTTTAAATTTAAACTTTAGAATGGCCCAGCCTTTACAAAAATTTTTTGAATTTTAATCCTAGATCTTTCTTCTTTCAAATCGGATGTGCAATTTGTAATAAAAATCAATAAGCCTGTGAAATGGATCGATCATTGGAGTGCAGTTGCTTTTCCGGATACAAGAAATAGATGCTTGAACCAGAACCCGTAGAATAACATGGATAAGGAAACAATTCCTAAACTGATGCAAAATTGTTTTCATAAAATTCATTTTCTTCTAAATTCCTGAAATTTAGACAGGATTATTGCTCTTTCAGTTAAAAGGCGCAATTATTTCCATAAGTTATCGTTAACATTATTGATCATTACAACCTTTCAGTCAGGATTACAACCTAGTTTCTTACACCACATATGTTGTGTGCATTAATTTTATACATGAGTGGCGGTACATGCAGTTCAAAGTCGAATCCGAATGATACACTCTTTTGAAAAGATTTTCATGGCAATATTTATTTACTCTCAAAGTTTTTGCCAGAAATTTGCCGAAATTGCCGAAGGAATATTTTCCCGTATTCCGTTTTGTTCGATATGTCTGACTGACCTGGGATTTAAACCATAGCCTCACATCTAATAAGCCAACACACTAGACTACTACTAGACTACACCGACTACTTCATTGCTTGGTCAATGTTGCCTAAGGCATCTTTGGTTTTAATAACTCTAAGATTTGATTTTAATTTTTAAAAATTAAAAAAAATTTAAACATCTTTGCTTCTGTTTATTTGAAAACACGACAGGTTATTACAATTTAAGAATCTCACTGAAACCATTAATTATAATCTCGCCTGTATGTTCTCGTAATTAATAATGTTTTATGTAAGACAGTTCCGCTGGTTATATTACCATCTTGCCCCTGGGGTGTAATAATTGTAACAATTTTATTACAACCCACACAGTAGTTGGCCATTAACTTATGATATTAAAGCAAAAAAAACCCCCAACATTTAAATACAAGACTACACTGTACAACATTTATTGAAACATTTTGCTAGAAACTTTCATCTCTCGTTGACTGGCTTAATGGTCTTAATGTCTTAATATTTATTAGTTTGGTTAGAAGTTTTTTAATAAATAAATTCTATAAATTGGCTTAATTGGTGAAGTGAAGTTGGCTAAAAAAGAAAAACGAAGAAAATTCTTAATTCTTAAATGAAAACTTTACGTTTAATGAAGGCAAAAATATTGCCTGCCTGCCTGCTGTTGTTTTAACAAATTTTCTAGATTAACAGACAGCATCAAGCAAAAGCGTTAGAAGGATGCGTTAATGGCATGAGCTGCTGCTAATGGTTTTTAGAAAAACAAAAAGCAAAAAAAGGAAAGAAAGAAATTAATTTTTTTTTTGTTTTATTAAATGATTAATGATGGTATTTAAACAGCATCAGCATACAGACACAGCAAATGGATGTAATAAGAATGAGTAGGTGTGGTTAAAAGCAAAAGACAAAATGGTCTAACCCAAGTCCAAAATGTTTATTTCTAAGATGGGTGTTAAAAGCCATAAGTTGTGGTATGTTATTGTTATCTGTTATAGTTTCAAAATGTGGTTCTCGTTTTTCTGTATTCGAAAATAGACTATGAACTCAACTAGAGCTTAATGTGCAAATAAGTCAGTCTTAATCAAACATTATTCAACAAGAGATTATTGAAATGAACTTCTGTTGCTTCAAACATCGATTCAATAGCAATCAACAACCATCATTTACCATTGATGTTGAGACTTAACTACTATCATATGAGGCCACTGTTCAAACCCCAGATCGGACATCTCTAAAAAAAAACAAAGTGTTTCTTCGACGACTTCCTCTAAGCAGATATTTAGCAAATGCTGAAATTGCCACGAAAAGTTGCTCAAAAATCTGTCGTTCGAAGTTGACTTTTAACTCTAGGTCCCACCAGAGTTAAAACACACACCATAAGTGGTATGATTGATGCCCTGCAGTTCAGAACAGATGTCATCGGTTTTTGGATGACAGAACGTTTAAAAATCTGGGCATGGTGGCGAATGCGTCACTAAGGGAACTGGTTGGATTAATCCGGAGCTCGGTGTACTTCAATCCCACCATAAACGGATCAATAAAATAAAATGAAAAATGAGAAATATGGGCCACTGGGTCAGCTTGCCTGTGAACGGCAAGCTACCCCAGCAACCTACCATAACCTAGTTTTCTTATTGAAAATTATTCAGCTGAGAAGGTAAACTGTGTACTGTTTTAGGTCCTAGTCTGAGTTTATTTAGTTACTTAAATAACTGCCACTGAAATGGTTGTAGCAGTTTGTACTTTTGGACATGATCTCGCTTGGCTGAAGCGATCAATGTTGTTCTTAAAGTACTTTGTAGTCAGGATGCTGCCTTCAATTAAACATCAATAAAACGTTTGTCTGCACAAACGTCTTGATCTTAGTGACCGATTGATTTCAAAAACTGTTTTGCAATACAAAAGAAATCGGTGTGACTCGTGGTGCTGTCTAGATCCTTCAGTTCTTAAACTTCAATCACAAGCCAAAAAAATCGATTATAATCTGATCATAACACTCTAAACTGATAGCAACGGATCTTTTGGAAAAATTTTCCAAAAAAAATAGGAACACAGGCACCTCTTCTTGATGGATCCTCCACAATTTGAAACCGCCGTGGTCTAGTAGGTAGTGTGTTGGAAACTTTTTTTACGAAGAATCAGCACTGAAAGCCTATTTAACATGCAAATAGCATATCAACGTTGTTGTGAATAATCAGCTGGCTACGAGAGTTAGTTTTTGTATGAACGCAGGCGCAAATAAAAATATGCTCTAATGAGCAGTATTGTGCTGCTCTAAGTATGCTGTGGTGTCGACCAATTTGGAATGTGTGGGGGGGGGGTCTTCATCACATGTGTAACGCTTCCAATCTAATCAATTGCTTCATAAGCTTCATAATCCTGAAAAGTAACCACCTTTGAATTGCCGTTTTTGTTGTAATTTTCAAATATGCGTTCTACGGTTATTAAAGGATTCAAAGGTGTAAACGCCAAACCCTTTATTTAGTATTTATGAAATCACTAATTGGATAACCCAATAACTTAATGCATAAGAAACTTTATTTTCTTTAAAGCCTTGACTTTTGACACGAAACTTTAAATTGAAAAGAGAGAAGTTTTGTATTTTTTTTTATCAATTCGAATTGCTTCTTCTATCTTAAGCTTATGTGCAGCATATTTTTCTAAGCAGAATAGATGTTTTTAAAGCATGAAACAAAAATTTCAAAGAATATTTTAAACGACTTGTCAAGAAGAATAAAATTTTAAAACTCGTTAAAAAAAAAAGAAAATGAAAACACAATCAAAAAGCATAATGAACAATAGGAATGTTGAAGTCAATTTCAATGTGTGCATGAGTGTACGTATGTACGTACGTAGGACGTGTATATAGAATATTATAACAAGAAGAAGTCTTTTCAACTCACATTTACCATCATTAACTCGATAAAATGAAATAAATTCACGGTGTATGACCGACTAGATATACACTCCCTAGGTATTTGTATAAGCACATGTATGAACCACATATTATATAACGTATGTACATACACACTCATACCTATTAAATGTACATTATATGCGTGAAAAACATGCGTGTTGTGTTAGTATATGTATGTGTATAGGCATGTGGTTGTATTAATGAAATGTTTTCAACATAATAAATTTACCCCATGGAATATGAATGTGTGCGTGCAATAATATATCTATGGGGACGACAAGACTCCAGGTAAGAGACGCCAACACACATGTATTCAATAAAAAAAAAAAACAAAAACCAATGAGAGAGATAAGCAGCAAGGAACACAAAGGAAAATTGAAAAATAAAAATTCAAAATAAAACAAAAACAATAAAAAAAAAAAAATTGTGGTTAAAACAAACACCAACAAGAAAAATAAAAGAAAACGAAAGAATTCCCATCATGTTATAAATGAATGAATGAATGAATGAATGAATGAATGAATGACTAAACAAATGCTTGAATGGATAAGTTTCATTAAAAACTTAAAATTAAAAGAAGAAAATGCTGCTTTTGCTTTTAGTTTGAAAGGCATACTTACGATGGCAGTTTAAAAACAAATTTTATTTTCTTTTCTGGTTTAAAATAATTTTTTTTTTTTTGAATTTAAAAACTTCGTTTAGATATCTTTGCTTAAAGCAGACAATATTTGAAATTATTTTTTAATGAGCTCGTATTCTTCATTTCATTTTGTGTTTGCAGACGCTTCCAAATTTGTTATGATTGTTTGACATGCATTTAAAATAAATTCAGAATGCATGATAAAGAGTAAAGAGTTGTTCATCCAACATTCATCAGCCAACATGAACTTTCGAGCTTTGGCGTCAAATGTACTCGATGAATGAACTCTGCACCCGTACATCGACAAAATTCTAAATCTGCCGAAAACCACGTAGCAGTCAGTGAGAGTATCCAGGAGAATCCAAGACATTCGATATTTCAAGTCGCTTATACGAAAATTTTGCTTTATGACTGTAGCCTGCAACCTCACACAATTCAGCTGAATTGGGAACTCAAAGTAGACAACCATAGACAACGATGTGTATTAAACAAATGGGAACTTGAGCAGTTGGCAACAGAGCCTAATTTTAATCGAAAAATCATCTTCAGCGATGAGGTCTATTTCTGGAGGAAAAACTAAATTGTGGATCAATATCAATCCACATGAGATCTAAGAGTGTTTAATTCACATCATTGTTTGATGTGAATTTTAAGCTGGCGCGTCATCGGTCTGTATTATTTTAAAAGCGGCATTAGCCAGCTTATCAATAGCAAGGGCTGTAGGTCGATGATTAGGAACTTCTTTTGACTTAAATTCGGTGATCTGGATACAAAGGAAATGTGATTTTAAAAGGAATGCAGCACTTGCCACAAAGTTCACCGCAAAATGCATAATTTACACGACAATCGATTTAAGGACAATACTTGATAGTAGATAGTGTGTTGGCTTATTAGACATGAGGCCACGGTTCAAACTCTAGATCATACATCTTTAATAAAACGAATTATGAGAGAATATTTGTTTGACAACTTCCCTTTATCAGATTTCTGACAAAAGAAAACTCTGAAGGTGAATGAAATTGCCATGAAAAGTGTCTCGAAACTTTGTCGCTCAGCATCGCCACTCTATTGTACAATTAACACGCACAATATTAGTGGTGTGAGAATGTAGGTCTTAATTATGAATGCAAATTTACAATAACTAATTATGTATATATGTGTGTATGTATGTATGATGTTAACTGGTTATTAGACTTTTTCTTGTTGGGTTTGTTAAAGTCGCAGGCGTATGCACAAACTTTTGTGATTCTCAAAGGCAACATAACCTATGTCATCAGTAAAACTGAAACTGATTTATGTGGCAGAGCCTTTGCGTATTCATTTGAAAACGAGGACGACGGAACCATTGTGATCTCTGGAGACACATATCGCACCATATTTACAAATTTTTTATACCCGCTCTCCATGGTATTGATGTGAACAATGTTTAGCTTCAACAGTTTGATGCAACTTGTCACACATCTCATACAACAATCGATTTATTGCATCAAACCTTTGATGGCTGCTTAATTAGTTGAAATGGTGATATTAATTGGTCACCAAGAAGTTGTGATTTGACACAGTTGGTTCTATGGGGCGCTATTAAAGAAAAATGTTATGCCCACAAACCAGAGACAATTGAGCATTTGAAGGTTAACATTCGTGATGCCACGAAAACTGGTCGAAAATTTTCCACCCAAGAACTTTAGGAATAAATTTTAAACAATTTCTAAATTTCAACTGAAATAGGTGTGCTTCTTTTAAACATTTTTCATCACTTGAATTTTAAAATTTTAAAATTTATGCACGTGAATAATTATGTACCCTGACTGTATACTTTTATGTTTGTCATGGCATTTCATTATCTGTCACATTGTCTGCTTTAAAAATAATTTTTTTTGTCAAGCAGTTCTTTTATTAAAAAAAGGGGAGCCAAATGAAAAGGTTGCCTTTTCCTTTGTGCTCTTCCTTAACAGATATGATCATTTCATTAACATTTCTTTCTAAGAGTTGAAACTGAAATTGAAGTTAAAGTTGAATGGAGACTGTTATTACAGGCATTTGCAGGCTAAGCCATACAAGATACTGTCATTTGCGTAAAGATTGAAGGAAAATATGCAAAAATTTTCCTGCCTTTTTTTGTCTCTCTCGTCTCTGTTTCATATTCTTTTGTATTTTGTGAAGAGACGGCAACTGTATTAAGGAATTGAGAAGCAAAGCAAAGGCCAAATGATTCCAAATTAAAATGACATTCTCTAGATTGAGCTCTACATGTAGGAGACAATATCAAATGACCGTAGGTTTATTATTCTGTTTAATCAGATTTTGTACTTCAAAATTCATTTCAATTGTTTTGGTTTTCTTATCATCATCTAGTTTAAACGTATCGATGTCTAATATGAAAAAAAGAACTTGACTGAAATCCGTTTTGATTTGAAAAACTTTGAAATTTTTACTAAGGATGTCATGTACTACTTACGAATGAATTTCGCCATGGGCCATGTATATTGATTAACAATTATTCTAGAGTTTATTGGAATGAAATTCTTTATGAAACGGAGGAGGTTAGAATTTAATACATAAGGAACTAAAGTACTGAAGTTTTTTAGCAAACATTTCGTATAAAAAAAGATTAAAACTGAATGAAATCGTTGTGATTTTTAGTTTTTAATTAGAAATAATGAAGTTTTAACAACGAAGTTGTTAAAAAAAGACTTTTTATGCATGCGTTGTATTTATTTGTTAATCGTTGTTATCACTTTAGTCCCATAAAAAATACTGCAACGCAGAATAAGCCTTTTTTAGTCTCTAAACATATTCCAATAAGTTCTCTTTGGTAAAAGCGATTTATGCAGTAGTCCATAACCACAATGAGCCTTAAGGAGTATTATAAATCAATGCTTAGAGCGGTTATCATATGGCCAGTAAAAAGCATGTTGGTGTCCTGAGGTACATTAGAGGTTTCCCAAATCAATATATGATATGCTGGAAATTTCGGGAAGCTTTAAGGGCTACACAACTTCAAAAGCAGTTATCAACCGTTTCGTTTTCCAACTCAACGCAGCTACAGTGATTTTCATCAAACTGTGACACAATTAGCCAGTAACGACAGTCATAATTTAGACTACGTTCCCCTGCTGTGACCTGTGGTCAAACTAAGGTAGTTAAGATAATTTTCTAGCCACGTAAGTGTTTCAAATGTCATCGACCTGCAATTTACTCTTGAGAATAATTTACTTTGAGAATACATACATAATTGGTCATTATAACCCTTTAGTCAGGATTACGACGTAGCTTCTTACACAACTTATGTTGTGTGTGCTTGTTTCATACATGAGTGGCATGGACCTACATAGTTTTGAGAAACTTTTTCATATCAATTTTATTTACTCTCAGAATTTTTGCCAGCAATCCGCTGAGAGCCAATTATCGAAGAAATATTTTATCGTTTGTTATCGATATTGATGATATAAATTATTATGTAGAAGTCGCTCATATTTGGCTTTTAATGTGTTACCAAGAGACGAGAAATTTGCATAAATTTTACCGTTTTTACGGACCAAAAATGATTTCTTGTAACATATTTTCAGTAGAGCGAATTATTATCAGGCACTTTCGTTTCCTCTGACAATATTCAATTTAAAATTAATTGCCTATTTCACAATTTAATTTTCATTATTGTTTTCTATTCCCTGATTTAAAAAAAAAATCATGGATTATTTTAATTAAATTTGATGTACAGACGATGGAAACTAATAAATTAGAAGCATGTCACTGCCAAAATATAATATTTTTTCCGCAAAACGTTATTTAGTGCATGTCATTTTAAATAATCAAACTTTACCAAAAATTCTACTAGCATACATTTTTTTTGTTTTTCTTGCTGTAGTTTTTGAATATTAACAGTTAAAACGAAATGAAACCACAACTTCCGCTGCGACAGTTGTCAAAAAACAGAAAAAAAAGAGAATGCATACTCGCACATACAAAACACAGCATATTTAAAAATTTATGATAATGACACTACAACTGGAAACAACAAAAACAAAAACAAAAACAAAAAACCAAAGAATTTAAATGAAATAAGTGATAGACCAAATGACTTCATGCTGTTGTCGAAATAATGTCATGGCATAACACTCAATAGAAATCAATACTTTGGTTTTTTTCTGTTTGTATGTGCGAATATGTATGTTAAATAGCAAAATATAATGGCAATAATAATAATAAAAATTAATAATAATTTTATTAAATAATCATATATTTGAATGTCCTATTATTTATTAAATAAAAATATGGAAATATTTTGTGCAAAAACGATAAGAGTTTAATACAGAACAACCAAAAAAAAATTTACTGCATTTGTATGAGAATTCTCTTTTTATATTGGAAAACCGATTTTGAATTTTTCAACTTTACTTGTATCTCAGCCGTTCTATTATATGTCCAGCTATACACATAATAGAAGTGTTTGATTTGTTCGACGATTATCAGCAATCGAAAAAAATATTACGAATTAAATTCACCGAGGCTTTTGCACAAAATGAAGTCAAGATAATTTGTCATTACAACCCTTTAGTTAAGATTACAACAAAACTTCTCACATCACTTATGTTGTATGTATTACTTTACTTTTTAATTCTTTCTGAATTTAATAGAAAACATTTTTTTATTCCTTAGTTTTTACTTTATAATCACGCTTTTAATAAAGTTTTCGTTCTATACTATTATTACAAAAGGGTCTTTTTTAAGTGCTTCCTATCTTTACATTTAAATAAAATGTATTGCAGAAGTTTTTTTTATTTTTTTGTTTGATAGACCCATTGACACTGAACATACATAATTGTTCATTACAACCCTTCAGACATGATCACAATCCAACTTCTCACATCACTTATGTTGTGTGTGTTGCTTTGATGCATGAATGTCAGGACCTACAGATCTTTAAGACATTTTTCATGTCAATTTGATGTATGAAATAGGGACTCTCGTCTATTGACGTCTTTACTTCTCAATGGTTTAGTGAATGTCGAAAATGGCAAAATTTTAGTCTCAAAACTGAGCAACTTTCTGATACAAAGTAATTTGATCGAAATTAATAAAATTGATTATAAGACGTTGACCGATTGGAGTTTGAAAGTTCAAAAGTTTGAAAAATCTCCAATTTTTTCTGTGAATTGTGGCACTGATTTTAGCCCGTGGAACTATTTGATTTAATTTTTAAGTCCTCATTTAAGTATAAGAAACATATCGCGCAAGATAGGCGTTGTGTATGCTCACAATCGATCACAGATGCAAATGAAGTATGAATCACATTGTTCAACCGCAATATGGACGATCTATTACAACAAAACCGGAGACTAAATATTAATTTAAAACCGTAGTTTTCTTAAGGCAAATTGTGGTCTAAGAATGCCAAAGATTGTTGATAAGTTCTTCAGATGCACGCTGTATACTCGATATTAACTGCCTTTATAAGCGTAAAAGCAGTGAATAGCACCCTTATGCCTACCTAATGATACGATTTTAATACTAAATGTTAGCATTCGGACACATCTGCAGTGTTTGTTAGAAAAAACCATGAATTAAGGTACAGATTTCGAGTCGCCGTAGTTTAGTAGATGAAGTCGCTGTGGTCTAGTGGGTAGAGTGTAGGTTTGAGGCCTTGGTTCTAATCCCAGGGCAAACATCTTAAACAAAACGAAATATGAAAACATATTTCTTCGATAATTGCCTCTCAGCAGTAGATTTCTGGCAAAAAAGTCTGAGAGGAAATAAAAAATTGCAATGTAGAGTGGACTTAAACTGTAGGTCCTGTCACTCATGTATAAAATTAACACACACAACATAAGTGGTTTATGAAGCGAGGTTTTAATCCTGACTGAAGGCTTGTAGTGGTGAATTATGTATGGCAAATGTGCAGTTTTCATGGTAAAAGTCTGTGAATTGTGGCACTGATTTTAGCCCGTGGAACTATTTGAATCTGAGAAAGTGATTTGAATCCACTGAAGAACTCTTCTTACAAACATATTTATTTCGAAATTATCAAGCAGGAACAAATGAAATTGGTAACGCATTGATTAAAGTGTGAAAAGCTGAAAACCAGTCTTCCATTCAAAAAGTCAAAAATGTTTTGATCACTCTGTGTTGTTAAGCGTGATTATGATGCATTAAATGTAAACAAAAATCTTACAGCACGGATCCTAACAATGAATCATATTTTTAATGAAAACTTTACTGTTCACTGGAATTAAATTTCTTTCAATTGTAAAAATTCTTTTATAAAGATGATGACATTCAAATTTTTCTTGGCCATGGCTATAATGGAATACAAATAATTTGGTTTTATCCCGTCTAGTCTACGTAATACATGAGCGAAAGGCATTCATAAGATTCATAAGAGAAAAGAAAAACAAATTTCACATGCAATTAAATGTTGAAACTGTTTTTTGGCACACAATTGCGTTACAACAACGCCTAAGCATTTAAATTTTCCCACAAAAACAACAGTAAGTTGGGGGAAAAAAAACAAAAAGAAAAACATTCAAGTTCAAGGATTTTTTTCCTTTCTTCACTTTGCACTTCATAAATAAACGAAATGCAAATGATTCTGCTGGCGTTTCTTTCCATTTTTTTTTGTCTGTCTGAGTCAAATGTCAGAGACATTTTTTGTTTCTTGTGGTTTTTGTTTTTTGTTTTAATTTTTTTTACCATAAATTATTAGATTTACGAAATATTTAATGAATATGGTTGTGTGTGTGTATTTCAATTTTTTTTAAGACTTACAGTATGTATCCGTTGTTAGACGATCAATGGTGTCCTGCTTCAATTTGGAATTTTTCTTGCCCATGTTTGTGGTGTTGCTATTGGAATTTTCTTAAGAAATTAAAAATTTATTTTTTTTTTCTACAACACTTTGCTTTTAATGCAGCACAAAATTTATTTTCTTTCTCTTAAAACGTTTTTTATTTTCTTAATCTTTATTTATGTAATGCACTTTATTTTGTTTTCCTTTTTTAATTTTTCTAAAAATTTATTGCTTTTGGAATAACTTAAGGCTTGTTTTTAAGTAAAAATTTATTTGTTTTTATTTCTTTTATAATAAAATCTTTAAAAAAAAACCAAAGAATGAATTTAATTTATCACTTTTTATTATCTTTTATTTGAGATTTTTAAACAAACAAATGAAAACCTGTAAAGAAAGAAAAGAAAAAGAAAAAACATGTTAATTTTTTTTTATACAAACTGACGTAATAATATGTGTTACGAATGAGATTCAATGATAAAGCATGCATGATGATACAATGTTGTCACCTTGATAGATGAAGAAAATGTTTGGAATTTATTTTATTTTAATTAATACCATGCCCTATACATACATTACAACCATTTAGTCAGGTTTATGATCCAGCTTCCTACAAAACTTATGCGGCCTACTGTTCAAAGTCGGTTCCGTACGACAGATATTTCTCAGAAATTTTCAGTGGCGATATTTTTTTGCTCTCAGAATTTTTGCCAGAATTCTGCTGAGAGGAAGTCGCCGAAGAAATATTTTTTTTATTTTTCGTTCTGTCCGAGATATATGACATAGGGTTTGAACCATGGCCGAATGTCTAATAAGCCACCTACTAGACTGTGGCGACTTCAATACCATATACATACGTTTTCAAAACGTTTAGAATTAATCCTGATAATATAACTATATTAGGGCGAGTCAATTGTGCTTTAAACTTGAATTCAAAGCATCGTGTTCAAAGAGTAAACATTGAATACATTTGAATGAATAACGTTCTTAGTTTTCTAAACACAATACGATTCGAAAAATTTATATTGAAAATTTATCACCATAAGAGAAATTAAGTGAAAGAGAAAATATGCTTTAATCTTATGAATTTCGATCAAGAAAAATGCAAAGTATATTGAAATAGTAACAGAAAAGTAATGAAATTTTCATTGAAAAAATAATGCTGCCTGTGAAGCAACAAGTAGTATGACTTGATAACACATAAATTGGCCATTTGATCAAACCAAATTTCAACTGTCGTCTAAAAAAAATTTGCTCGTTTGGCAGCAAAGATGGCTGGAATATTGGGACATATTGCTTCAAGCGCTCTGGTCTTTCAGCATAAGCCGATGAGTTTTCATAGCTCAGAGACATCAATGAAGATTTTATTACAAACCAGTTATTAAGAGTAAAATACGTTGAACTTTGGAAACAAAGTACCACTATTGTTTAAGTAAATAGCTTTTGGACACAAAAAAAAACGAGGAAGAATGGCCGGAAAGTGCTTATCATGTGATCTTATGCAACTACTTGCGCATTTTGAAAGAAATAAGGCCCAATGATGCCGACAGCGATGTAAATCACACCAAAACTTAAATGTTATATTGAGTTGTAAGGTACTCTAGTATTGTTGTTGTTGCAATGGAATCTACTTAAGCCGAAAAAAGCTGCTTTACTCAACATAAAAATTAAAAAACAAAAATTGTTGTTTTACTTCCATTCTTATTCCAGCGATATTTAACAGTCATGTCAGCCAAAATTCTTACGTAAAATTCTTTTGTAAATTATCTAGAGAAGAGAATTTAATGGTGCGAGACCACTTCACTGGAGTGGTGGCGGTTACTTGAAAGGGTCTGTTCAATTAAGATATAGACTCTTCTCAAACCGAGTGTTTTGATCTGTCGGTCTTTTGACGCAGCACTGTAGACTCAGGCCATGAGAACGAATCACCGGAAGAAAAGAGCTGAGTGTATATCATGAGTTGGACAGGGCCTCTATAAATTTGGACGAAAGTACAATATGGTTGCATTAACAAGGCTCTCTTCACGACAATAATATTGACGAGTAGTCAACTAAAAGTTTTAGAGTCTTGAGCCCTAACTGGCATCATACATCAAATTATTCTATAATTCAACTGTACGAGGGTTCCTTAATAAGCTCACGACTTTTTGAATGAAATAACTAAAACTACTTAATGGATTTTTTTTTCTATATTTTAAACATCTACCAATGCTTATCTTTTTTACATTTTCAATATCAATCAAATAAGATGCAAATACTGTGAATACAATAGTACCATGCAACCACTTAATGCTATGATACTATGGCACACTGTCCTAAAACTTAAACTCAATAAGCACATTAGATATGTAAAGAGCTTTATGTAAAGCATTTCGTTACTTTTAAATACCGAAACAGTACTCCTTTATACCATCCTACAGATATCCTGTCATATTTAAGCGGTAACCAACACTACACAACTACGTTTGAGTGGCCCATATAATATGTTGCCTCCATTACTGGTTGTATTGTATTACCGTTCTTTAGTTCATTTAAAATTTTACCTCCATATATGTATATG
The DNA here is from genome assembly GCA_005959815.1 of Sarcophaga bullata. Classification (NCBI taxonomy): domain Eukaryota; kingdom Metazoa; phylum Arthropoda; class Insecta; order Diptera; family Sarcophagidae; genus Sarcophaga; species Sarcophaga bullata. Next base: position 199,789 of record QOCX01000071.1, read on the forward strand.
GTTGTACATGGTATCCACTAAATCACCAGTTTCTGTAGTCAATTGTTTTGCAAATAAAATGTCAATTAAAACTGCCAGTAAACACAGTGAATGAGATTTTATGGCAATTTTTTTTTTGCTACAGGGAAAGTTCAACCTTTTTGTAACGCACACACGATAACGATATTTAATCAATAACAACAAAAGAAATGAAAACATTGGTCATGTGTAACAATTGCCAGGAATATTTTATGGCCGGTCACTGAAAACACTGTGGCGTTGAGGATGGTATTACAAAAAAAAAGGAAATAAATTGGTAGTCAATTCAGTTGCAGCAATGGGTAGCTGTGTTGTATTGATAAATCCTAGTGATTGTGGTGTAAAAGAAGCTTAAAAGCTTTGAGAGATTGGAAAAAATAAATTATTTTTAAATGATTTAAAGCGTGTGTAACGCTGGAAAATAAAAACCAATTTTTCTTGCAACAATTCAAAAAGGAATTTTCAATGAAAAAGAATTATTTTTCAAATGCTATTCGGTTTTAAAAAAATATTTACATTTCACAGATTCAATCAGTAAATCGTATGAATTTTTTAGCAGACAAAAAATACGTATTTTTTTTAAAGTTTGGATTTTTTTATGAAACTATTCAACTAGCACTGGTTTTAGGCCATTGCTATGATTTAAAATTCTATTAAAAAAGAAGAGGGGAAAATAATCATGACACACATTAGAAAGCCTTACGTAAAATTACACAATACGCCCCCTAGTATTCATAGTAAAATGTTTCTGCTTTAATCTAAACGTATACAGCACAGGTTCTTTGTTAACCCCGAAAAAAAAAAGAATTTCATATTCAGTACAGCGTGTATGTTTGAACACTCGGCTAAATTCTAAAGAGCTTTTAAATAGCTGTTACTCGTTTAAAATAATGATGAAAAAAACAAAATAAAATAGAAAATAAAGAAAGGTTTTTTCACTTTAATAAAGCTCAAGAAACAGAAGTAGAAGCCGAAGTGTATTACTGGAACACATTACAACTGCAGGCATCATTTTGTATGATTTTGCAAAAATTCTAAACACAGCAACAATATAGCGAAGGTGTAGTTTACAAAATGAATGATATAGCACGGGGAGATATGATACACACCACAAGCATTCCATAAACATACAATTCACTGAGAAAGGTGGTGCACGTACTACAGCGTATGTTTGTGTTGTGTAAGCACATTGTAATGGAAAAACTAAAATATAGAAATGCGTGCAGCAACAACCATTTCCCTTGTAGATTTTATTAACACAAACACGTGTGTGTATATATTACATGTTATTTTCAATACATGCTCATAAATATAATGTTTTTTTCTTTTTACACTGGCAAACAAAACTTTTCAAAACTTCTTAGTGAAAAGCAATAAAAAAATATTTTTTAATTTCAATTCATTTTCCAAAGAACTTTAAGAGAAAACATTTCGTTTGCTACTGTTTCTGTAAACTTAAGAACTTTGGAAAATTTATAACTTAAAAAATTGCTTAAAAGTCACGTACACTGTTTATTAAGCATGCAACATTTTCAAATTCCTTTTAACGAAACGTATTAAATAAAAAAAAGTTTTTTTTTCTGTTTTTTGCTTTTTGAATTGAACACTTTAACTGCAAATAATATTTCGGGATTTTTCAAAAAGTCTTTTAAAAATTTCATGAGGCATACGCTTTAACACGTGTCAGATTTTTAGACTTTTTCAGTCAGGATTACGACCTAGCTTCTCATTCCACTTATGTTGTGTTAGTTAATTTTATAAAAGAGTGACGGGACCTACAGTTTAAAGTCGACTGTGAAGGATAGATTTCTGAGAAAGTTTTTATGGCAGTTTTTTATTTACTCTCAGAGTTTAAGCCAGAAATTTGCTAAAAAGAATCATCTTCATATTTCGTTTTCTTGGAAATAGAATGATCTAAGGTTTGAACTGGGCCTCAAGTCAAATATGCGAAAAGACTAACTAACTAGACTACGGCGACCTCATGGCATATTAGTTGCGATTTATTCACTCTGATCACAATGGGCGGCTAAAGCATTAAACAACACATAAAAATAATGAAATAGTTTTATGAAAATGGATGTTCTATTCGGGCAACGCATCTTGCGTTTGTCATTAAAAAAAAATTGGGATCCAATCCCGCCCAATTAATTAATACTTCTTTGAGAAAGAGGTCATACTATCGACAGGAACCACTATATGTCGATGATTGCCCATTTTTTGGCCCGAATTGAATGATCAAGATACCAATGATATGTAGTTACAACAGTACCATGCAACATGACAACATGACACGAAATTTGGGAGAATGATCATCTCACGTAGAAATTATGTGACCGAGATTGTGAGATTTGTCCACGCTAGAGTTCTTCATGTGGGCTTTTCTTCAGTCGCAGGCTTACACGAGTAAGCCACAAACGACAAGCGTATTTAAGGCCAACACAACACATGCCTTCATTCAGATTCAGCCTGATTTACACGCCAGGGTAATGAAAAAATTAACATTTCGGATGAGATCCACCCAGAGAAACCATGGTGTACATTTCAGACGAGTGAGTAATTTCGTTTATCTGCTAAAAAGTTATCTCCGTTCAAAAATGCTTAACTATTTTGAACGTCATCGGCACATTTTACTTTTGTTTTGTAGAAAAACTTTGTGAAACTAATAAGTTTGATGTTAAAAATGCTACCCACTTTGGTCAATCATCAGTTAAAAGAGTCTATGAAATCTTAAAAGAAATTGATAAAGACAGGCAAATTAGTAAATTTGGTATTGCTGGGGAACTACGGATTTAAAGCCTAGAAGTTACCAACCGTTGCAAGAAGGCTGGATACACATTAGTCTAACTTTCGCAGAACGTTGTGGAATTTAAGTTTAAGTTAAGAAAGGCGGTGAGAATTATTGCTCAATCGTAATGGAGTTTGGGTCAGCATTTGTATTATTTTCTTGTAAACGAAAGAATATGAAAACATGGTCTAGTAGGTAGTATATCGGCTTATTAGACGTGAGACCATGTTTCAAACCCCAGGTCAAACATCTCCATCTGACAAAAACTCTGAAAGTAAACAAAAATTGCCATGAGAAGTTTTTCAAAAATCTTTCGTTCGGAATCGACTTTAAACAAACAGCTTAAGAGATGTAGGAAACTAGGCCTTAATCCTCTAAAAGGTTATAGTGTAATGTATATAAGTTCAGCTATGTTCCATGAACGTTCAGCTACTTCTAGCTTGAGTATGATGAATGAAGGACACAGCTTATACAAGAATTCGGCCAATTTATTAGCAATTCGATTGATAAGATAAAAATACAATTAAATTGCAGTGTCATATGTATGTATAGTTCTATTCTAAATTTCGTTTTTTTCTTTTATCACTTTTAAAATATTTTAATTTCCCTTCATAAGAAATAAATTTGTTTTTAATTTCAATTATTTTTATTACTTTAATGGCTTTTATAAGATAAATAACTTTTTTATAAATTAAAAAAAAATTCATATTTTTAACTGACATTTAATAGATAGAAAATAATAAATAAAAGGGCATAATAGCAATAATAACGATTGATTAATTATTTATTGAATCAAACAATACAATTCGTATGAGTATTATTTTCAATTGAAACAATTCAACGCAACAAAATATTACTCATACGCACTGACTCTCATGCATGTTCAAAGTGTACGAGTCTTTACAGTACCCCTGTACGTATGAGTGTTATTTTCAATTGATTGCCATTCAATGCGACAAAATATTATTCATACGCATTGATAGAGTATTTACAATAATTAATCACACTTCAAATATTCATATGTTCGATATGTATTTTTAATTTATATTGTATTTATCTATAATTGAGGAAATTTACAAAAAAAAAAAAAAAAAAAAATTAACATGAAATTAATTAAATTAATTAATTAATTGACCAATTTAGTGGCTTATTACAGAATTAAATCAAAAATAAAATCTTTTATTCTTTATAAAAAGTTATTAAAAAAAGTCTTTTAAATATTATTGTCATTACAATAATAAATTTATTTAAATATTATATGTGTATAGGGGTACCATTTAAAAGTTTAAATTTAAAAATGTAACAATACAAAAACGGTTTGAAATTTTTGTCAAATTTATTTTTTTTTTTTTTTTTTTTTGTTGTAAGTACATTGTTTCGGTAAGAAATGGAAAATTATTGATTAATAAGGCTGCAGCGACTAAACTCACAGTATCCTTTCGATTAAATCTACTTTTCAAGTGTATGGGCTCATGTTTCGGCAATGAGCATTCAAATGCTCAATTGTGGCGATAACACTCTTCTTTAATGGCGCCCCACCGAAAATAGTCCATCAGTGTCAAATCACAGCTTTTTTGTATCTAATTGACATCACCATTTCCGCTAATTGAACGCTTATTTAACGTTTGACGCAATAAATCGATTGTGGCAGATGATATGTTTGGCAAGTTGCACCATCCTGCTGAAACCAAACATTGTTCATATCCATACCATGAAGTGCGGCTACAAAAAAACAGTTGTCATAATGCGATAGGTGTCTCCATTAACCGTAGTGGTTGCACCGTCCTCATTTTCAAAGATATGATGCCTACGCTTCACAATTCGCACCAAACAGTCACTCGTAATATGTGTATAGGTGTATTCTCTCAGGCCACGTATATGTTTTCTGAGCCCCAAATACAGCAATTATGCTTACTAACGTACCCACCAAGATAAAGATGAGCTTCATTCGACAAAATAACTTTTTGTTGCCAAAATCGACATCATTGTGCAGTTTCTCTTTGGCCCATCTAACGAAGCAAAATGGAAGCATATATTCATGCGACTTCAACTCTTCAACCAATTGAACTTTGTAAGGCGTCATATCGAGATCTTTTCACAAAATTGGTGTGTAAAATGTTCAATTCTTGGAAACGATGACGAGTTGGTGTTGATGAATCCATCAACTCTCTTTCACACACATCCTCAGCCACAGCTTTCACACTGTACGACCACCCTCACATCTTGGTGCATCAACACAGAAATAAGTTTCACGAACTTTAGCAATAAACTTCCGTATATCAGGCAAACCAAATTTTGTACGACATTTTTGTTCAATTTTTATTTTGGAAATAAATTTAAAATGAATCCTAATGTTGCTCAAGCGTAAATCGATTCCTTATGTTCAGTGGTGGTAATGTACTGAGTTTTGTGACAGAATAAAATGACATAACTATTGCCAGATGCGAAACTATCGATGGTTTAAATTCAAGGCTTGCACTGTACATATTTTTTTTTTTATTTATTTATTTACCTCCTTACAAATAACCCTTTCCATACACATCGATTTAATTTTCATAATGGTTGGCTTGTGTAAATTTGTTCTCTTTATTTCATCTCCATATTGATAGTAATCATGGTCACATGTGCTTTAGAAAATAAACACTTTATTTAACAAATTATTATTATTCATGCAGACACAACATTGCAATTTATGTTTGAATGTTTATTTATTTTGATTACATTACCCCTACCCACGTTCATATTTTTTTTCTCTTCTTCATTTATATGACAACAATAATGGCACAAAAATTCTATTTCCTCACCATGCAGGGCATACAACATTAATATTCAATAATTTTTTTTATTTTTTTTTTTATTTTTTGGCATGAATGTTTCCTAAATGGGAGTAAAACAAAAATCCTTTGATAAAAAAAAAACGGAAACGATAACAAAAATTGTACACTGAAGGGCAAAAATATTGACATGCTACATGCTATGGAAAGCATGCATAGAGAAAGCTGATAAAAAAAACAAATGTAATTGAGATTATGCTCAATACCATTTTTACTATCACTATTGCTGCTGCTGATATTCACAAAATTGGTTTTTGTTCGAATATACAGGCAACATACTTACAAATTCATAACTTTGGAAAAACAAGTAAAAAAAGGTTAACAACATATGTTGCATGCAGCATTAAGGGGAAAAAATACTGAACACTGATACACTTATGGTTGTACTAAAGCTAGTGGAACAAACAATTTTTATTCGGAAAAAATTATTAAAGAAATTAAAATAAAATTTGTATGGAGGACGATACAGAAGTTTCAATCTTTTTAATCTATACAGGCCAAGAATCGAAAACTGTTTGGCCCACAAGCATCATTTATAAAGGATTATACATAAAAGATGCGAATCCAGATAGTGAAACTAGAAAGAAGTTATTTAAGCCTGCAGCTGTCTCAATAAGCATGGTCGTTGTGAGGAATTCCCAATATCTGGGCATGTACGCATGGACGTTTGTGTCTCTAACTAACTTTCGCCAGGCAAGTGAATTGCTAAAGTGTCTTTCAGGATTCTATTCTTTACATACATACATACATACATACATACATGCAGAGTTGGTCATTATAAGCCTTAAATCAGGATTCCATTCTTTCAGGATTTCATTCCCTACATGCATACATACATACATACATAGTTGGTCATTATAAGCTTTCAGTCAGGCAAGCTTGTTACATCACTTATGTTGCGTGCGTTCATTCTATACCTGACCTGCAGGAGTAACAGTTTAAGATCGACTCAAACCAATAATTTTTTTAAAAACTTTTTCATGGCAATTCTTTTTTTTTTTACTCTCAAAATTTTTACCAATAATCTGTTAAGAGGAAGTTGCCGTTGAAATATTTTTTCATATTTTTGTTTGAGATATCTGAACTCGGGTTTGAACCATGGCCTCACCTATAATACAGCAATACATTACCTACTAGACTACGCTGACTTCGACTTATACATACTGGCAGCAATATAGCCATCTTTTGTCATTTACCACTGGCCATTATTAGAGCATAACTGGCCACACATACCGATTGTGACCGTCCTAAACACCGGAAAAAATATTGTCTCATGCCGTATGCGATGTGTAATTCATCTCATACAGTATCTCTATTCCAGGCAATATAGACGAGTTTAAGATTTTTGGGAAACTTTCTCCATTGGCGAACACAATGAGCAAAATGGACCATGCAAGTTCATGCATTTAAACGGCAAGCTACCCACCAACCAAACCTAAGGTAATCTAAGCTTCGTAGAGGAATAGCAGTTCCACAAATAAATTTAATTGAGTTTTTACTGTACCAAGCACTGTTGTCGTTACCTACACACATTCTCATGTACAGGAATACCTTAAAAAATGCTCCAAATGCACTATTCATTATTGAACACCCTTATGTGGGGCATACTCGATCCGTACAGTGGCAGTCTTTATAACCATTTTTGCTTGATAGTGTATTACATAGCACAGTGATCAGTAACAGTATATAGAACAGTCCACATTGGACTTTATTGCGTGCTTTGGATCCGTTAGAAAGTGTTTGTATGATATTCTGCGGAAGGTGATCGTATGGTTGTCAGGTCTATTAAGATCAACTACAATTATAGGAAAGTAAAGTGAAAAAAAAAACTCTTGTAAAAAGCATTCGCCTGCAATGTATCAATTTTGACTTTACTTTTCTGTCAGTATTCTCTATCATTCATCATTCCACAACAAAGAAAATGATCAATAAATAATGAAAAACACAATTTGTACTTCATATTGATAACAAATATTGTGTGTGTGTGCATGTATTTTGAATGTCTGCTTCTGAAATCTTCATACATTTATTACAAGAACATAGGAATCAGAAAGAAATTCCGAAAAAAAACAGCACAATGAACGGATGAATAAAAATTGAAATAAAATTTGTTAAAATTTGTTTTTCTTCTGTTCTGTTTTTCAATGTCTGCCTTGCCTCATTGACTGACTGTGGCTGTATGTCTATCTGCCAGTCTGAGAAAACAAATCACTTTTGAGGGTTTTTATGTGTTAAAGTCAACATGTTTAATATTCGTTACACTTTTATGCACATTTTATTATTGTTGTTGTTCATTCATTATATTTTTCATTCATTCATTCATACAATACAATACAATACATATGTACATATTTCCATCAATAACAAATCAATAATTTTCATTTATTGATCCACATTGGAAGAAAAATCATATTTTTTTCTACGTCTCACTCATTTCAGTGTGCGTGTGTATGTGTGTTGTAAAGGCATATCCGTTTGATTTGCTAGAATTAAAAATGAGAATCGAACACATTTGATTACAACACAACACAATACAACACAACACAACACAATAATTGTTTTCATATTTCTTTTTTCTTCTGTTTCCATCGTTCTTTCTTTATTTTTTTTTTCTTTTGTGAATTATTTTTTTGCTGCCTTAATGGATGAGTTATTTTTGAATGTGTGGTTGAAATGTGGTTGCTTGTTCCTTGATGCAAACAGAAAATATCGAACGTGTTTGAGAAATTATGATTATTTTTCAATGCAAATTGGTTCCGCATTTATTATGGAATTTTGATTTTTCTTACTTCCTTGTCATGTAATTTGCATACGAAACAAAACAATATTGTTGGCTTCCTTCTGGATTTGTGTAGTTTTACAATAATTTTGTTTATTTTTATTGTTTGCTTCTGTTCTTTATTTAAATTAAGTGTGGCATAATTTGCAAGATCATATTTATTATCGAATGACGAATAATCGATTTCGATTCTTTACTAATCATGCAGATATTTATAAAGAAAATTCATTAATTTTTTAGACGTAACATACTGTATGTAGACGAAATACAAAATCTGTTGAAAACATTGCAGCAATCAGTGACAGTGTGCAGAGGTATCCTAGACAGTCGATTTCAAGTCGTTTATACACAAATTTTGCATCATGACCATGGTCTTTATCCTCCCAAACAACTCAAAGTAGACAATCATAGACAATGGTACATGTTACCCCAATTGACTCTGTAGCAGTTGAGAATTGAATTCAATTTTCATTGAAACAACATCTTCAGTCATGAGGCTCATTTCTGAACGAACAAAATTTTCGAATTTGAAATATGGGATCCAAGAGTGTTGTTTGGCAAAAATTTTAAATCTAAGGAGTGTTTAAAGAGTGTTGTTTTGTAAGAATTTTGAGATCTGAATTGGACTTGCTCTCACACATACTTTTCAATTTAAATTTAAATTTGTCCAGCGCCTCAAAAATTTCCCGCTTTATGAACAATTTATCTACTTAAGAATGTGGAAGAAGAAATATTCTCAAAAACAATCTTCTTTTCTCAGTTCTAGTTTTGAATGACAGTGCAGTAAGAAAGTCTCTGACAAAAGGCATTACATCAAGGATAAAATTAAAACATCTTAATGGTATTGCGAGATATCATCAGTAATCATACGGGTAATGAGAAAAGATAGGCTTTCCATGGCAGAGATTAAGCATTAATTTTGGCTATAAAACGCAGGAATTTTTTTACTTTTTCTGCTCAATTGAAACCGAGTATTGGATAAACATATAACTATGCCATAACATAACAGATCTGCCCATTCAGGGACAACAAGAGATTATTTGTTTTGACTGGAATTTACTGTTGTGGAATATGCCTAATGATTGAAGTGATTATGGCTTCTTCCATCTATGCTCATATGCATAGGCTATGTTTCTTTAGCATCATGACTTTAGTAAAAGCCAATTTAGTAGAACTGTCCTTATCTATTGTTGTCGAGCACTGCACATGAACAATAAAAGGTTCCTGAACGGTATCTTCAAATAATTTAAACGTGACTAGAATTTATTCACATTACTTCATGGTTTAATTCTCATATTTTATTGTATGAGCAAGAATCACCTTCCTTCCAACTATATCTCTAGACATTTAGCACTCTGGAAGTCGTATATGGACAGACTCAAGTAAAACTGTGAATTACATTACAACCCTTCAGTTAGTATTGTGATTTAGTTTCTCACGCCATTCTATGTTGTATGTGTTACGGTTTAAAGTCGCTCCCGAATGATAGATTTTTGAGAAACTCTTCATTGTTGTTTTTCTTTTTATGCAGAAGGATTTCAACAGCATTTCCTTTATCGGGATCCTTTTATTTGGAATAGTTACGAGTAGAAATATGGAAACTTAAGCCCTAATCATGGCCATGAATCTCCCTAAAAGTACAATTGAATAATTAATAGTTTTACCATAAAGGAAAGTCCTTTATTTGGGTGCAATCTACAATCTTTAGACAGAGATTTGGATAGAGATTGAAACACCGATTTTTTTTAGTAGAAAGGAACGTATGGATTCACTGCAGAAATTCTAGATCCACGCTGACAGTACTTGAAAGACACTGCTGAGATATGCTTACAGTTCTCTTATACTCTTAAAAATTTCAACAAGTTCTAGATCTTTGTGCACCTCTTGCGCTGACCAACTTCTTTTTCTTCTTTGGCTTTGGTAGAACTTGGTCAGTACAGAGACTGCGTTTGCCTGTGGCATTACAAACGGGCCGTTATGTGTACTCAAGTGAGCTTTTTGATATCCGACCTAAGCTAATCTCAAATTTTAGAAAACAAAATTGAAATGTAATTACTTTACTCCTCATCAAGGTTAAAAGCATTCCCAAGAAATATAAAACAAACACAATATGTCGTTTAACTATAATAATTTTTTGCCCCGTCCTATGTTTCATTTTCAATTTCGCTTGTCTCTGTTAAACTTCTTAAATCAAATCCTCTTACGAATCTATTTATTCGGTACTATGAGGATATAAATTTTATTTTTATGCTATCGAAAGAAAATCTTAATGTCTACTAAATCATATTAAAAGAAAATTAAATTCGTTTTTTTTCTCTGTCTCTGTCTTCTGTCTTTTTTCGACTATTTTTATCGGCCAAACTGATTTAAGGAACCAATAACCAGCAACCAGCAATCAGCAACTTAAGCAAATTACCAAAAATACAGTCAAAAGTGTGAATGTGTCTGAGCACTTAACTATGCCAAATCATTTGCTGCTATGCCATGCTTATAGCTTCTCTATCACTAACGTTAAATTACAAAATTAAGAAATAAAACAAAGAAGAAAAAAAACAAAGAAGATTGCATTGAAGGTTAAGCATTGTTTCCTTCGAAACATTGTTGTTGAACATTCAACTCTGCACCTCTCTCTCCACGACCATACGGCTGCAACAAAATGGCCATAAAATTAAGAACTATAATGAACGAACGACATTAAATTTTCAACCAAATACATACAAAGCCAGTAGCTTTTTAGAGCAGGTTCGAATGAGAAAGCGGAGTTTGTTAATAATAAAAAAACAAAAAACAAACACAACACAGCTCAGCTCAGTAGCAAAATTTCTCCAACACAATTCAAATACGATTTAACACACAACGTATCTAAAATGAAAATCATGCTTAAAATTTTCCAACTTTAGGCGTTTTTCACTTATAATACATACTCTCTCGCTCACTCCAATTCAAGACAGAGCAGACTTAATGGTAACAATGGTGGCATAAACGACTGGCTGTGAAAGTTCTGAAAATGAAATGAAATGCTGAAATGTACAGGCAGGCCTACGAGAATATTTCACACCATCATTCGAAAACTGTAAAAAATTATCAACACTTTCCTTTCTTCTTCTATCTTTTTTTTCACGCTGTCAGTGATGCTGCTGTTTATTTTCTTCATTAAACAAAATTGAGTAAAAAAAGAAGCAACAACAACAACAACAACAACAACAACAAAGACAAGATATGCCACACAGATAAAAAATTTTAAAACAAACGAAGGAAAACAAACAAAACAGCGTAAACTGATGCTGAACGAAACCTAAATGAAATTGGAAAACATTTATAAAAGCCTGTGGCATTAAATGAAAACCAAATGAGAGAAAAACAAACACCAACAAACAACATGTTTATTTTCCAAGGAGCCATAGAAGACTTGCTGATGATGATTTGCATGGAAACATTCTTCATTTTGGTGTTTAAATGAATTTCAATGTTACATCGTAAATACTGTGTAGAAATTTTTTCTTTGTTTTTTCTTTTTTTAAGCACCTCTTGCTAGGGATGTTTATGTAATGAGAAACAAGTCTCAATTTAGAATAGATAAGGCGATATTAAATAATGTTGTTGTCTTAAAGTCAATTTTACAATTTTGTAAGCGCCTTTAGGTTAAGTGAACAAAATTTTCTAAATAAATAAACTTTATGGCGTATCCTGCTGCTCATCAATTCATTCCAAAACAGAGGTTCAATATCAGAGATGTAATATCAATCAATTGAGCATAACACACTGCAAAACCTTTTTGAGTTTAATCACGAAATTTGAATTATAGACGGCAAAGAGACTGCATACATACATACATACATACATACATACATATATACATACATACACACCTAATTGATCATTACAACCCTTCAGTCAGGATTACGACCTAGCTTCACATACCACTCATGTTATGTGTGTTAATTTTATACATGAATTGTGGAACCTAAAGTTTAAAGTCGAATCCGAACTACAGATTTCTGAAAAACTTTTCGTGTCAATTTTATTCACGGCCAGAGTTTTTGTCAGAGAGAACTGTGTTTCGTTTTGTTGGAGATGTCTGATTCGAGTCTAATAAGCCAACACACTGCCTACTAGACTAAACGACTTCAGCAAGAAAAAGAGGCTAAGTGTGGTATAAATAGCCGTCTCAACATAAGAGGAACAGACAAACTTCGGCCAAGCTATTGTGCTACAGTCGTCCTTTTCTTTTTAGTCCTGAAATCATTTGGAGCTGACTTAGAAGTCATTTAGACTCCTAATGTTTATTCCCGACCAATTAGTTAGATCATATGCATAATAGAAGCCCAAATATATACTACTTGTTCGACATATTCAGCCCCTTGTATCCAAATAGATGAAGAATAGTTTCTTTCTCTTCGTCGTCTCTGCAGTTCTTTCGAAAGTCATTGGCCATATAATCAATGTGTTTGGCATGAGTGCTTATAATGCAATGCCCAGTTAAGACTTCAACAGCTACGTTAAGTGTGTTCAGTAGGGGTTTGAATAAATCGACATTGAAGAGATCTATGACTGCCCTACATTCATACATAATTAGCTATTACAACCCTCCAGTCAGGATTACGACGAAGCTTCTCACATCACTTATGTTGTGTGTGTAAATTTTATACATCAGTGGCGGAAACTACAGTTTAAAGTCGATTTCAAACGGCAGATTTTTCACAAGATTTTCATGACAATTTTCTTTTACATTCAGAGTTTTTCGCCAGAAATTTAGTTGAAGATGCCTGACCTTGCATAATAATAGTAAGCCAACAGACTACCGACTAGACTACGGGGACTACAGCAGCAGCTGAAGTTTTTTTTTATTACGGAAGGAGAACTCTTGGTAGTAAATGATACGAATGAGTAGTTAACTGCATGAACTTAATTATGAAGTTGGCGTCACCTGAGTTAATTGTATTAATTTCAACATGTACTATGTATGAGTAACAATGCTCTGGAAAACATATATTCTAAGTTCATACCCGAGAAAAGTCCCAAAAGAGAAAGATCGCAATTGAAGTACTTGCCACAACTATTACTATTTTGTCTAAAGACCAAAGGATTCTAATCTAGCCTCGAAAGAAGAGAAAGATGATTTGATACTCATATACCCACATTTCTACTACATGCTTAGTATGTGAAATCTCATTTCCCTTTTCGTAATCCTTTTCTCATACATACATGTCCATGGATTTTAATCAACCATTTTCGTAAATTTGGCGCTTTCAACAAACAAAATTACAAATTTTTTTTATTTTCAAGGATTTCTTTAATTTTCTTTTGTGTATTACTTTGTATTATCATAATAAGAACGATGTAATAAAATAAAATTCTATACGATATTTATTTTCCTCTTTCCTTTATATACATACTCATACATATGTATGTATGTATGGATTCAAGGTTAAATGTTATTACAACAGACATTTGTATGGAGATACGAGTACAAAAACGAAGAATAAAAACAGAAAATAAAACCTAATCTTTATAAAGCTTTGCTTAATCAACTATATGGTTGGCTGTTTGACTGACTAAATGACAGTTGAAACGTTACATGTGTTACTTAATTTAATTTTCCTTTTTTTCTTTTTCTTTTTGTTGTTTTTGTTGATGATACTTCTGCAGATTTGTAATTTTTTCTTACATTTTAATATTATGAGATTGACAAAAAGGCGTCAGAATACTAAAAAAAAAAAAAAGAAAAAATGAAGCAAAAGTTGATGGAAATGGATGCCAACCATTATATCTGACCAGCTTAATTGAATTTGTTTCGTTTGTAAATGATAAACCAGCCAGCTATGAAAGCTCATATTAGAAAATAATATGGAATTATTATGTAATATTAATGCAGAGTTATAGTTTGTTATACAGAAATATGCAGTTAAGGCTAACTAATTAGAAATCAATTGCAAATACTGCAAGCAAACTCTTTTTTCTAGGTTTTCATTTAAAAAAACAAAAAAAAAATTCCTTGAATTCAATTTTGAGTCATTAGTTCTAATTCGTTACCCTTAGCTGTAGTATGTGACCATACATACAATGGCCTCAACTACTAAAGCATGCACCATTGCTCACTTTAACTTATTTATTGCAACTGAACATGTACAACTCAAGATGGATATTTTGGAAATTGTCAAACTTATGATCACGACTTGTCTTTATTTACTCACACCCCCCCCCAACCCTCACCTTCTTGTTTCTACTTTAATATTTACTCTCTCTCCCACGGTATATAATACTACAACATCACGTCTTATTAATTTATAGTTTACGTACTGTAATCATAGTGTTGTCATCTCTTTTATTTTCTTATATCAGCTGCTTTGAAGACATAAAATTCAAGTTGTCTACACAGAGAACTTCCTGAAGTTTGCTTGTTAAGCAGCAAAACTATGCCACATGTTGGTATTTAAAAACATCCTTCGCTTTAATAAAAGTTCTGTTTTGATGTCATTTTGGATTCAGCACAATGTCAGTGAAAGCATTCAACATGCTTTTCACCTTATGAGTGTTGTTATTGGAAGAGCACAGCACAGTCATTTGCAAAAATTAATTTCAATAGTTCAAGTATAAAATGAAAATAAAAATAAAATTCGCCATAAAATTTTATGATTATCAGTTCTTATGGATATTGATTGAGAGGAAGTTAATTCTTCAGCTGGAATAAGTACTTAAATGGAGAACCAAAAGCAGTTTGCAATTATAGGCAGTGAAATGTCAGATAACTTTGAACAGAACAGTAAACCTTTTCAAAGGAACAATACTTTACCATACGAAACTACACTATCACCATCGTACTATTTTAAAACCCAAGAGTTTTTACAGAAAAAGGCTCTGTTTTTACTTTCACAAGAATTGACAATATCGAGCTTACAAAGCGTGACAAAACAATCATCAATCAATTGAAGAAATTGAGACACTCAAACAAGTTCTACAGTTCAACAGAAAGAAATCGAAACATTTTTGAAGCAAAATTGATCACATACGTTAATTCTTATTTCACTTGGTCATTGCAAGACCTTTGATTAGATTTGGTTGTCATTCACAGGCAAGTTCACTACGTGGCCATATGGTGTATTGTGTTACCCATTGTGAGGTAAGTCCCTTTATCATGATACATTAGTGGCGGATTTCAACCACCCTGAGCTGCAGACGATACTGGCCACCAAGCCCAAATCTTCAAACGTTTCGTCACCCAAAACCCAATGCCTCCATAAAAGGTGTTGCACCGAACACGATTTCTCCACATCATATTGGCTTCTGTTGTAATCCTGGTGGGTAAACCGAGCTTGTCAGCGAAACTGCCAATAACGAAGTATCACATTAGAATTGTTTCTAACTCAAGTAGTTCCTTGTTTATCTTACTTTCCATAGCTAGACACATCAGTTTTGAAATTCGGCACCCAAGGTATTTTGAATTTCATGGTAGTTTTTTAATTTGGAAAAATATTCCTTTAGAAACGCTTACATCTTTACTATCTTTCACCAATCCGTTTCATGCCAGTTCGTTAGTTTTTACGTTTCCCTCTATGTCACAGTGGCCCGGAACCAAGTAGAAGTTTGTGTTGCGTTGACTTATAAGGTGTACAGAGGCCATGCTATTCCTGACGCCCCTTAATTTGTCGAGATGGAATCCCAGCGCTTTCATTATTGCTAAACTGTCCACATATATTATTAAATAATAAAGCAGATCCTCGGTTTCAACCGTGAAATACGCTGGTCGTACTCTGTATTATCCGTTCAGTGTCAGGTTGTCGAAATAGATCCCAGATTCAGTTCCGCATTCCATTTTTGAACCATCAATGAAGATCGTTATATCACCGTCACCGACGGCAGCTTCAACAACTAACTCATTCTTCTCGGGTGGGAGTCTGAGTTTTGTATTTTCATCCTAAAACAGTCTCCTGGACCATGATGACACCTTTAAAACCTGGCTAATTCGATTCTATTTCATGCAGCATTGAAACATGGTCCACCGTACATGGCCTAAGCATATCTGATAACTTAAGTCTCAGTGCAGTTCTAGCAGCCACTTAGACCGAATTACATTCTAAATTCTCACAGCACTAATGTTGTGTGTGTTACCTCGACTCTGAATGACAGATTTTTGAGAAACCTTTTCATGGCAATTTTATTTACGTTCAGAGATTTTCATTTCGTTTGTAATTTAATAGAAATTAAGAAATTTTAATTAATATTAGAATTTTACTTGCTTTAGTTAGTAATATTATCCCTCAAACAGAATTGGTCTGTGTATGTAAGGAATGCTAAACGAATTGTTGCACAATTTTTATTGGAGTTCCATTTAACACAAGTGGATTAAAAATTAAAAATTAAACTTTTTTTCTTTGGCTTTTTGAAATTAATTTCTCTAATTGTGAATTTTATTTTACTTTTGTCAGTTTTTTCTTTTAGAAACAAAATTGCAAACTCTTTTAACTGATTATCATACAGAAATTTTAATCCCTGATAAGTCTCTAAGTACTTCTCTTTCCTTCTTTTTTTTTTTTTTTTTTTTTTTCTTTTAATTTGCATGCCCTCATCTTATGTTAGACATGCCATCATTGTTCATTATTATTATTCAAATAAATGTTGGGTGGTTCATATTTTTTTTTTTTTTTTCGTTTTTTATATGCTTTACTGACGAATTTCACTGGATAATACCATTTCATATTCAAAACACCACAACCACCACCACCACATTAACTTTTGCTGTGGAGAAATTTTTAAATAGAAAAAAAATACCTCAACACACCCATGCAATATGGGAACTAAAGGGAATTAAACATCAACGTTAACGTCTATAACAAGCACGGCAACTACGACTACGACGACACCGACAACGACACCGACAACGAGCACGACAACGTCAATGTAAAGTACTTAACGTTTACAAGCTTGTTTTCTTTAATACTATTTTTATAGGGCTGAGCATAGTACGTATAGTACGTATAGCAATAATAATAATGGAATGAAGAAAACAAAAGGAAGGAAATAGAAAACAAAGTTTGCAAAAAATAAAATCCAAAAATAATATTCCATATAAAATACATACAAAAAATAATAAAAAAAAAAAAAAAAATTAAAGAAAAAAAAATATTTTTTTTTTGTTCCCCAACTAAAGAACAAAGCAAATTTGCATAAGCTCAGCTCTCTATTTTTTTTTTTATATTTTTATGAACGAGTATTATTATTTCTCTCTCTTTTTTTCTATTTTTTATTATTATTATTTGTTTGTTTTTCTTTTTTTTTTTTACTACTACTTATAAAGCAAAAAAATATAATGGCATCCAATAGAAAAAGGTGAAAAGAGAAAGGGAAAGTAGAAAGGAAAAAAAAATTTTTTTTTTTGGTTTCCGAGGGACATCAGGTTTTTTTTATTCTCTTACTTTAGGTTTTCCTTTTAGCCTTAGTGTATTATGAAAATCGCATTAAATTTTAATAAAATTTTCATTATAATATATTTATACGTCTACACACGAACATATTTATTTTTTTATTATGGGTAGACGCATGTAAATTAAGGTGATTCAAAACTAAAGGCATTTACATGAAAATCATACAACTGAAGGGAAACTAAAGGCAAAGAAAATCTTATCTATGATTTCATTTTCACTGCGTAATTGTAAAAATATGTCAATTCATTTATTTCCCCCAAAAAACCATGAAGACTGTATAGTTTGGGAGTTGAAATAGTTCCTTTTTAATTTTACAGCAAAGCTATTATCATATCGAGCTTGTTAGAGGTAATATAGCAGAGGCTCTTCTGATAAGAAACACACTAAGAGACTAACATTCTCCTAGATTACCAGGGACTTTTTAAAAAAATTTCGAACTTGTTTTTTGAATTGTTTTCTGTAAACAAATATGTACGACCAAAGTTTTTCATGCGCACTCCACTCTCGCTGTACCTATCCTCACAATTCGTTGTCAATGGAATTACCCTTTTTTAGAATCACTAGATTCTACAAGACCCACTACTCATATGTTATTACAACGGTCCGCTATAGGTGTTCATTTGATCTTTAATTTGAAGTTGCTACTTCCTATCCTATCCTAAGCATTGTACTGAGAATTATCATTCCATCATTTTCCTTCTGTTTCCCGAAGATGACAATCAGTATCCAAATTGTATGTGCTTTTGATTGAAGTTGTAGTTTTTTCTTTGGCTTAACACGTACCTTGTATACCATTTTTCGTTTCTGTTAGCAATCTTAAGATTAGTTCCTGTTGTTTTCTTCAAATGAACAATAAAAAGTACTCTGTATAAATATATGCAAGTCATCGACTCAAGAAAAGTAAGTCTTCTACCCAATAAATGCAAATCAACGACCAAAAAAATGCCACAGACCGAAAAATGCAAGTCATTGAGAAAAAATTACAAGTCATCGACCAAAAAATGCAAGTCATTGACCAAAAATGCCATTCATCGTCCCAAAAAGTGCAAGTCATTAACCAAAAAAATGCAATTCATCGTCCAAAAAATGCAAGTCACTGACCAGAAAATGCATGTCATCGACCAAAAAAAAGCAAGTCATCAAAAAAAATGCAAGTCATTAACCCAAAAAAGGCAACTCATCGTCAAAAAAAAAATGAAAGTCATCGTCCCAAAAAGTGCAAGTCATCAAACTAAGAAATGCAAGTCGTCGTCCAAAAATGCAATTCATCGACCAAAAATTGCAAGTCATCGAACAAAAAGTGCAAGTCTTCAACCTAAAAAATGCAAGTCATCAAACCAAAAAATGCAACTCATCGTCCAAAAAGATGAAAGTCATCGACCAGAAATTGCAAGTCATCGACCAAAAAATGCCAGTAATCGTCCCAAAAAGTGCAAATAATCAACCTAAAAATGCAAGTCATCGAACAAAAAGTGCAAGTCATAAACCCAAAAAATGCAAGTCATCAACCCAAGAAATGCAACTCATCGTTCAAAAATTGCAAATCATCGACAAAAAATTGCAAGTCATTATCCAAAACAAAATGCAAGTCATCGACCAAAAATGCAAGTCATTGAACAAAAAGTGCAAGTCATAAACCCAAAAAATGCAAGTCATCAACCCAAGAAATGCAACTCATCGTTCAAAAAATGCAAGTCATAGAACAAAAAATGCCAGTCATCGTTCCAAAAAGTGCAAGTCACAACCTAAAAAATGCAAGTCATCGTCCAAAAAAAAAATCAAGTCATAGACCAAAAATTACAATTCATCGTCCAAAAAGTGCAAGTCATCAACCTAAAAAATGCAAGTCATCCTCCAAAAAATGCAAGTCATCGACCAAAAATTGCAAGTCATCATTCCAAAAATGCCAGTCATCAACCTAAAAAATGCAAGTCATTATCCAAAACAAAATGCAGATCATCGACCAAAAATTGCAAGTCATCGACCAAAAAGTGCAAGTCATCAACCTGAAAATTGCAACTCATCGTCCAAAAAAATTGCAAGTCATCGACCAAAAAATGCCAGTCATCTACCTCATAAACGCAACTTGCGAAAAATACGAAATTTGGTTGTCTATTTATACATAAATGCATATGAACTAAATGAGAATTACTAAGCTTTTGTGTTCCTCATATGAACAAAACAATTAGCTTCGTTGCCTATATCTCAGACACTAAGTGAAGCTGGATCGTAACGAAAACTGTTTTGGAATCTTTGAGACCATTACTATCCCACTAGGTCCAGTTCAGCCACTGGGTCCATTTTGATTCGATTTTGACCGATTTATAAAGAGCACTTTTTTGTGCTCTTTTGAAGAAAACAATTAGCTTTATCTCCGGTTCCAAAGGTAACGCGACTGTAACTAAAACTGTTTTGGAATCCTTGGTCCAATAGCTAACCAGCCTACTATGTCCAAAAAATGCATCTTTTTAAATTTGATCGAATTTCGCCCGATTAGTGGGTAAAAAAAACATGATTTTTCAATTTTATTATTTTCAATAAGCAAAGTGTGCAAAGGGAGGCCATGGTTCAAACAATAGGTCAGACAGTTTCAATAAAACGAAATATGAAAAAACATTTCATTGGCCACAACCTCTCAGCAGATTTCTGACCGAAAACTCGGAGAGTAAATAAAAATTGTCATGAAAAGGAAATTTCAAAAATCTGAAAGTTTTGTTTCTCACGTATAGAGTTGACACCCACAACATAAGTGATGTGAGAAAATAGTTCGTAATCCTGACTGAAGCGTTGTAAAGACCAATTATGTACGCATGTATAAGACTGCAAACCCTTTCAAGAAAAGTTCATCATGAGACACTGTAGAATTCTAAAAGATATCAACTGATATTCTTGAACGTGCCTAATAAATTTTTTCTTCCCTTGTAATGTATTTTTCATTGGTATGCCACATGATATGTTAGACGACTATGCGATTTAAGTGCGTTTTTAATTAAAATAAAATGAATAGTAATGAATAGTTCCAGTCGTAGGCATATTCGCATTTGTAATGGATTTCTTTTGTTTTCATCATGTTTTTTTCATTTTTCCCCTGCACTTTTGTTACCTTTTATAGGCTGAGGTTTGGCTTTTCTATAATTTATTCACTTTTCTAGTGTAGTTTAGTTATTCAGTTATATGGCCTTCGAAATGTGCAATTAAAAAGAAATTATAAAAATTTAATAAAAAGAAGAAGATAAATTGTAATGCGAGTATGAATAAAAATCAAGAAATAAAAAATTAGTGGTTAGTTCCAGTCGCAGGCATATTCGCATTTGAAATTTATAACCTGAATGACTCATAACACATTAACACTCATGATAATTCTAAAAGAATGCATTCGTTTTGCAAAAAGAAAATAAAAAAAAAAACTGAACAAAATACTTAAAATATTTCAAAGGACTTTCAAATCCTTTAAAGGAAGGAAGGCATACAAAGAAGGGAGGCATTTTGTTTTTCTAAAAGTCCTAGTCAATATTTCACTGCCTATTAAGGAGTTTTCTTTTAGCACTGTCTCTAGCAATAGAAAAAAATCGTAAAACACGGAATTATTGAAAAAAAAAAAACTCAAAGAAAAAAGAATCAAAAATAACAATAAAAATAAAATAAACTTTAATGACAACAACTAAGGCATACAAACAAACACAGACAAAAGGTTCACAACAAGCAGCCATTAAAAGTTATTTGTGGAAGAAAAAAAAAAAAAAAATAAAAAAAGTAGAAAAAAAAAGAAAGAAAGAAAGAAAGTAGAGAAAGGAAAACGAAATAAAATAAATTAATGAACTTAATGATGATGATGATGATGATGATAACGGTAACGTGAGAGATACACCATCATGTTTTAAAGCCTTTCAGCCTATAATAAATTGCATGCAAACACAACAGGCCACCCTCTCAGGGCACTGAATCCTGTAGTCAGCCAGTCACTGAATAAATGAAATGACTGATTACGACAACCGTCAACCGTTAACCGATGACGCTCATGATAATGACAATGTTATTATGGTATATAGAGAGACAGTTCAGAAAAAGCATGTCATTCGCATTGCAGTTAAAAAATATTGGAGGATACGAAATTCAATTGAATGCCTTGTTGTTGTTTAAAAGGATAAACACAAGTTCATATTTAATTTGTCACGATGGAGTGTTCTTGATCTGACTTTTGAAAACACAAGTAAATATTAATGGTTAGCACATTACCTGTGTAGTAATGGTAAAACTAAAATGGTATAAAGATGATTTGACAATTGTAAGTTGGTCATGATATAAGAACTATTAATGACGCCTTTGTAATAAAATTTTTTGTTGCATGTGGCATGAAATGAATAAGGAACACTTCTTTTAAGTCATTGAATTTTATTAGCATAGTTCGTACTGTATGTAATGAAGAGGAAAAGGCAGTTCTAAAGCTGCTCATACTGGACTCATAAAGCTGGGCCATACTTCTGCAAGAAAAATAGAAACTGCAATGTTACAGATCGAGCAGCAAGTCATTGACTTTTTTACACGAAAACACTTAAAAGAATTGGTTTTGGTTGACATGTAATTCTAACATAATTATACCACAAGCTATAAGGCACGTGATGCCATGAACTTAGTGTTAGACGAGTTTGGTAGACGATTAACCCCACCTTGTGAAGTAGAGTAGTAAAGTCGCCATGTCGCCAGTCGTCTAGTAGGTACTATGTTGGCTTATTATACGTAAGGCTTCGGTTTCAACATCTCCAACAACTTTCAACTTCCTCTCAGCAGATTTCTGTCAAAAGCTATCAAAGTAGACAAAATTGCCATGAAAAGTTTCTCAAAGATCCATCGTTCAAAGTCGGCTTTAAACTGTAGGTCTAGCCACTCATGTACAAAGTTAACAACACGTATTTCACTCTTCACACAGACTTCTAGACTACGGCGACTACATACATACATAATTGGCTATTACACCCCTTCAGTCAGGATTACGGCCTAGCTTCTCACATTTAATTCATTTTATACATGTGTGGAGGGGCCCTAACCTTTCGTTACACTACCTACTAGACTATGGCAACTACTCAGACTAAATCTGAGTTGGATTCATAGATGCAACATGCAATTGTGGTTCTAGTATTTACGAGTCCTTTACTAGCCTCATAGCTGCTCATGCTTTTTAATATTTTCTATTCACTTGACTCCATTTAAGCTTAGATTTCTAAAACAAAATTTTAAAAAACTATAATTTTATTCCCTCTTGTGTTGTTTTCCTCATCTTAAACAATATTCGTTACTTTAATTATTAAAAATTTCTTTTCATTTATTTATTGTGCCACTGTGTTTGAGAGCCGTTGGTTATTATTCAATGCATGCATGTAAACATTTGGATATTTATAGTGAAATCAGCATGAATATTTATTATTCTTACGACATGCTATTTGCATACATTGTACATTAAATAATAGTTACATCAGCTTTAACCTCTTGCTCTTGCTACTTCTTCTCCGAGCACCACTTCTCACAGAGCCTGGATGAATTTATTCGCTTTTATAATCTTGTTGCTCTTGGCAGGTCAAAATTATGTAAACAAAACGTAACTAAAATATTTGTGCAGCCAACGTTTTGACTGGCTTGATGGTTGGCTTGACTGTTGCACAATAATATCCTTGAAATTCATTGCTGTAAAAACGATTGCCTGTATGTATTGTACAGGCGAGATGTATGCATACGAGAGCGTATACCGTATAGCGTATATTGTTTTGACAAGGTTATAACCTTTTATATCAGAAATCTTACAAACAAACATTAAAAAATACTTGTAGGAGTGCACGTACGTATTTATGTAGATATTTATAAGCCATATTTACTTTGCATTATTTGTACAAAGAGACATAAAATATAAATAAATATTAAGGCAAGTGAGATAAAAAGACATAAGAGAGAGAGAGAGAGAGAGAGAGAGAGGAAAAGAAACAGAAATAAAATATTTTATAAGAGTAAGGCAGCGTTTACATATGTATGTTCATGCATATGTGTGAGCATGAAATGTAATAAAAAGTAATGAAACCTCTTGTTAAGGAAATCCTTTCTTATATCCTTCTTTTTTCGATAATACTTTAAAAAGGGGTTTTCTTTTTGCTTTTCATGGCATTTGCAGCAAATCGATATGAAATGTTTATTTTGTTCTGTTGTGATTCTTTTTATTTTATTGAAACGATAATAAAAAAAAAACAAAAAACAAAACGAAATCCTTTTTGGTGTTTTTTTCATGTATAAAGCCTGTTTGATCTTCGTATTATCATGATACTTTAATAAGGACTTTTTATGTTTGTAGTCTTAGGCCTACTACAGGTGTATTTATTTGTCAATCCTTTATACATTTTTATTATACTAAATAAACGTATAGGTCTTCAAGGCAACCTACCTATTAAAGAATAAAATTTCAAAGCTTAAGTTTCAATTTATAGTGCCATAGACATAAAATAGTACAACAAATCAAATTTTTATAGGCACATTATATAGTTGAGCCGTAATATGAAAAAAATTTAGTTTTTGAAATGGGATTTAGTGTAGTAACCCCCTTACCCATGTGACCTATTTTTGGGCAGAAGATGATATTAGGAATTAAAAACAAATATTTCTAGCTTTGACCGCCAGCAGTTTTTAGATTTGCTTTAAGATACATTTGCTACAAAATCTTTATTGCTTTTATAAGCTCCATACGTGAGAAAATTAAAATTTTTTGTAATTTTTCCGTTTTTTTTTGGAACCGTGACTTGCGGTTGAACCGTGGCCTCACTTCTAATACATCAACAACACACTAACTACTGGACAACGTTGACTTTAATAAAAGTAAAGTACTCGACAAACCTAGCAATGATTGTGGAAAAGCCATGACATAAGCAAAAGGTCACTGTTTGGCTTGCCTTATGATTTAGAATTGCCAATGGATAGCGTATGAACAATTACCATCAATTCATAGCGCTAATCTGAATAAGCCTTACAACATAATAGATTTGGGCTTTAAAGCATGTGATTGTTTTTAGGAAAAGACGATTAGAAGATGTCAATTTGTCCAACAAAATCATACGATTTGATACCGTTTGACCTTATTGTAGGGCTATGCAAGTCTACTAGCGAGTCTACGCTAGTAAGTTCCCTAACATTGGAGTAATTGTAAACCAAAATGTCTTGAATTATCCTTCATACTTCATTAAAAACGTACTTAAAAGTAATCAAAAACCAGCTGAAGAAAGAAAGATGAATATTTAAATGTCTGAAGGCATTGTTCAGAGCTTATGTAATTAAACGAAGGAGCTTATACTTCGTCCTTAATATTTCAAATAATTTTGAACGAACAAAAATTAAAAAAAAATATGAAAACAATACAGAAATCAAATGGGCAGACAATGTTTCAAATCACGATGCTGGATTTACCACAAAAGTTATTGAAGAAAAATTCAGAAATTTTTATGTCTTCAACACACACACTATTTACAAAAGTTCAGACTTAAAATATAAAACAACAACAAATTGAACAAATTTATTATAAAATTAAATAGAAACAATGAATTTATAAATATTTACACAATAAAAGTTTAAATATTTGCTCTGCGAATAATTAATTCAACAACTTTATGGTAAAAAAAAAATAAAAAAAACCCGACTTCAGTATTGAAAACCTTTAATGAATGAATGTCAAATGCAAATATTTGTTTAAAAATCTCTAGTAAAACAATACAAATAATGACTGTCCATATAACTAAATCAGTATTTGTATGCGTGACATTAAATCCCATGGACTATTTTCAGTTATCACAGTGAAAATCAAGAGCGTATCTAGCACATTGAAATCAACACACGTTTATTTCATTTATTTTTCCTTTCTTTTTCGTTCTGGCTTTATTTCAATGTAATTGTGACAGTATTTTAACGGTTTTTGACCTTTTCCTTACAAACAAATAACGGATTATTGCAATTCATTGTGGTGATAAAAAGAAAAAAAGAACAGAATTGTAAGGATATTACCTGCTCAAATGAAATGAAATTTTTCCTTGAGAAAAAACCGATAAATAAATAGAAGAAAAAAACAATGCCAATGTAGTAGTAGTATTGTAGTATTGGTGTGGGTTGTTTTCTATATACATTTTCATTTTAATCCTTTCCCTTTATGAAAAGGTTAAATATTGATTTTCTTTACCAAAAAAAGAAAAAAAAGTCACAAAACTTATAAAATTTTTTGGCAACATTTTTGTGTCCAAAACAGAACAGAAAATATTGACGAAAACCGAATTTTTGTTATTGTAGTCTGTTGTCGTTCCTAAAAAAATAGAAAACACCTCCCAATATTTCATGTAAAGAATGTAGAAGAAAAAAATTTCTGTCTTCATTCTGCCCTCAATTTGTCGGGTATCTTCTGTGAATATCTTCAGACTTCTGAATTTTGACAGTTGTTAGCGGCTATCTTGTAGATGTAGCCTCATATGTCCAATTGGTTGTCATTTAATCAGTCTGTCCATAGAGGTTCAACAACACGTGCAAATAATGAAATTTTTCTATCAAAATGGGTGTTGTGTCTAGGCAGCCTACTGAGCGCTTTTAGCCTTTTAAGATCACTTTAGTGGTTCTACTGTGAGAACTAGTCTCAATATGGTTGATAAAATCGAGTTCACTGGTTCAATAAACAATCAACCAAGAAACATTCTCAGATGTTCACAAGAGCTCTGCCTTTCGCATATCAGAGTTTAGACATAATAAACAACGATGTGTGTTCGCTAAATGGGCTGAGGGTGAGGTCCCCTTAATTTTCAAAGAAAAGTCATCTTCAACGATGAGATCTGATTTCTGATCAACCAAAACTGGCGAATTTGGAACGACACCAATCCAATGAGAATCTAATACTATCGTGCACCCGCACAATAATTAATCAGGAACTGAAAGTAAACGACGATAAGCAGCGAGATCTTCTTGCTGAATGGGCTTTGGAGCTACTGACCCCAATTTTAAGCGATGAGAACTATTTCTGAATGAATGGGTACGTGAGCAAATAAAAGAGATACAAGAGCGTCCAATGCATGTGGATTACAGGCTGTCGGCTAAGTTTTGGTCTGAATAAGAATGATCTAGGCACCAGCGGTCTGTGGACGGTACTACGTGAGATACAGCTCATGTCAAATTGATAATTCTGATGATTTGAGATTTGAGATGATGGTGAACTGACCACCGAAATTCCATAGTTAGACCATTTCATTTGGGGTTTACTTAAGTCACAGGTGCATGCAAATAAGATACAATCCACAACGGAGCTCAAACCCAACATAGCTTATGCCATCCATCAAATTCAGCTTAATTTATAAGCCAGAGTCATAGAAAAATTGTCATTTCGAATGCACTCTCAGAAACGATGTGACGAACCTTAGCACGATTTTATATTCCATTGACGCTTTAGGCTAGCTGGTAGTATTTTGTCTTATTATACGTGAGACCACGGTTCAGACCCTTCTCGAACAGAATGAAATAAAAAAAATATTTCTTCGGCGATTTCCTCTCAATATATTTTCTGGTAAAACCTCTGGTAAAAACTCTGAGAATAGATAAAAAATTGCCATGAAATGTTCAGACTCGACTTTAAACTCTAGGCCCTGCCACTCATGTATAACACACAGCATAAGTGATGTTAGAAACTAGGTTGTAATCATGTCTGAAGGGTTGTAATGAACAATTATGGAGGTATAGTGTCAATGGGTCTTTCAAACAAATAAAAAAAAACTTCTGCAACACATTTTATTTAAATGTAAAGATAGGAAACGCTTAAAAAAGACCCTTTTGTAATAATAATTTAGAAAGTAAACTTTATTAAAGGCGTGATTATAAAATAAAAACTAAGGAATAAAACAATTTTTTCTATCAAATTCAGAAATTGGATGATAGATTAGATTAGATTAGAAGCATTTCCTATTAAAGGCATATGTCCTAACAGATATTGTTCCGTAGATCTCTGTAAGACTTTGCTCTGAATAATATCTATTGGAATCCACAAGCAATGAGAAGCCTAGACAGACAGTTAAATCACATTAAAGCTGAGTACAAATAATCATGGAAACCATATAAAACAGATTCTTTAAGGACCTATGATCCTTGTAGGAACTAAGGGACTAAATATATGTATAAGCGTTTGCATTTAAACAGTTGTTGTTGTTTTTTTTTCTGAATTGCTATTTATTCCGTTTCGTGTTTAAAAGTTGAATTCGTTTTTTATTTTCCTGCAGACAATTTTTTCTGTTTTTGTTTGTTTGTCTTCTGCACATACAAACATGAATGTACACATTGTTTATATAATTCTTAAAATTGTTTAACAATTTCATAACAAAACAAAAAACAACAAAAAAGAAAAAATAATTCTCGACACAAAGTTATCACGCAGCACCCATACAATGAAAAACATACAATTTTTACTGTGCCAGCGCAGCCATCACATTAAAAGTAAAGTTTCTACAGGCAACACTGGCATGAAGAGGGTGTGCAAATAAAAAATATGCTTCGTATGTGTGTTTGTGTATGTGTACTAGGTGGCAAAAGGAATATCAGTATGTGTTGTATGTGTATGTTGGTATAGCAAAGGGTTATGGAATCCTATTATTTATAGCATGTGTTTGATAAAAAAAAAAAAAAAAAAAAAAAAAAAAAATTTTTTTTTTGAGTATGAGTTTTTATTGTAGTTTCTATTTGCTTGCTTGCCTTCAATTACTGGGGTATTTAACGTTGCTTCGTATGTATTTTTACTATTTTTTGGTTATTTTTTTTATATATTATTTGTTGTTTTTGTTTTGTGTTATTTTACTATAAACAAAGCAGCTGTTGTTCTTGTTACTGTTGCTTTAAATTTTCTAGGCAGTCATAAAACACATTTTTTTTTACCAAATTTTTTTCTAACCTTCAGTTGTTGTATTTTTTTTTTAAATTAAAAATTTGTTTTTGTTAAATATATTCTCCTATTAAATAACACTTAGATTTAAAAAAAAATTTTTTTTTGTTTAAACTCCACCTTCTTAATTCTTATTAAAGAAGAAAGAAAAACCACACACTTTATTTAGGAAAAAATATCAAAAATTCTACCGTAACGTTGTTCTGGTTGTTTACACGCCTACAATAACAATATCTTTCAGCACTTATTTTAAAGCGTTTAAATAAACATTTTTTTTTTAATATTTATTCTGTATTTTAATTTTTTCTAATTTCTTCTGTAAATATTTTTGAAAAAAAAAAATTCTTTTTTTTTCTAAATTTTTTTATTTTATTTCCATGAAAAATTTATTTTTTCCTTTCGATTTAAATGTTTTTCATTTTATTTGTTAATAATTATTGCTTAATTTATGTTACTTTTCCTTAATTTTTGGAATTTAGTTTTTCCAAAAGAAAATTTAAGGAAAATTAATTAATTTTTCTTTTTCTAAATTTTAATTTAATTTTCCGCTTTTTCAAAGGACCCGTTTAATGTGTTACGAAATCTAAATTGAAACTGAAAAGCTTTTCTTTGCCATTTCAATTGGCTTCAACACAAATGAACGAACGAACGCAACAGTCATTGACAAGGATATGTGCTGTTGAGCTTTTCTTTCTTTTCAACGTCGTTGTTTTTTCTAAGAGAAAACAACTTGTTGTTGTTTATTAAGAGAGTTCAGAGAGCGAACGAGTAATACCTTGTTCGTGGGTGTTTCATGCTTTTAAAGAGTATTCTTAAGAAATTGTTGCATATTTACCGGCATTTGGCAATTGCTATTGTTTGCTTAGAAATGAGTTCGTTTATCTTTTTTTTTTTTTTTGTAATATCCTCTGTGTTGACGTAAAGGGTGGAATAGCAAATTTAGTCTATACAAAATGGGGCTTACGTATATACGAGTATATTGTCTGGTTAAGTTTTTGTGTTGTTTTAAGCCATTCACGACTATTGATCTGAAGAAAATTCTTATTTTGTATTCACATTCTGTCTTATAAACCAAGACAATGAAATATAAACGACATTTTAATTTAATTTTTCTTGAACTTTACCGAATGTTAGTGTTTTCAGGTATTTTATATAGTAAAGCAACTACAAAGTTAAAGAAAAAAAACTAAGTAAACCAAAAAAACCTTCATGTCCTTGCTCTTAGTGCGATAGGATGGACCAAAAGCAAACGTTTTCTCCAGGACTTACTAGACTGTGGAACCTGCAACACAGTCTTCTTGGATATTTGTACGGCTTGTTCACTGTTCATAAAATTCAAGTATTTTTTACAAAAAAAAATGTCATGATCATCGGAATCAATTCTCATTCTGAGGATAGATTTGGAACTGGGACTTTGCAAAAGAAATTTTATCGTGATCAAACATGCTTTAAATTTATCATAAAAAAATTGTGGACAATACTGCGTTTCCCATCTCGCAACATAATCTGAGAGATGCGCCTCGTCTTTTTTAACTGCTGTTTGTTGTCTGGCATGTTGAAGTAAATTTACGATTACTAGACGGCGCATAAACTCCCTCATATTGCCGTTGAAGAACGGTTCTTTGAAGTAGTCATAGTACTACTATTGTAAACTAGGCTTAGTAATCGCGATATTAATCTTCTTTCACGACCAAAAATTAAATCAAAGTTAAAACCACTGGGTTATGAGAACCCAGTTGCTTTTATGAGCCTTCGTACTTACAATCTAGCCTTATCATCCACAGCTGATCCACAATGTGTTCCAATTGATCATTTTTAATCTACATGCTGGGCTCGAAATTAATATTGTACTCAGAGACTACAGTGCCATGTAAGGACAGGTTATCAACCTCAGGTTATTTCTTGATAGTCTAATGTTGTTTTGCTCTTAGTGAAATAAGACTTGATTGCCACAAATCCATTTGGTGAGAAGAGTCTTTACATCTCCTTATCTTCTCTTTCGTTGAGCATATTTATCCCCCACTCTACTTCAGGCTTCTGGCAACATCAACATCTTGAAACCTTAGCTCCTTCCAGGAAACTTTACTTCTTCATTGCCGAGCATTCCCATATGATCTGGAACCCGGCAAAGGGCAACCTTATTCAGTTCCATACTATCTTCAATTTAACCTCATAAGAATGAGAGCTCGAATGGTAGATTGACTGATGAAGAGAGTCTTTAGCTCTCTTTATCACCTATTTCGTTGATCTATCATACTCTACAGAAGACTGCTGACCTCATTAACAGCATGGAAGGTCCCCTCCTTGTAAGAAGCTCTACTTGCTCATTGCGGAAAATTCCCACTGGGACCCGGCAAAGGGTAATCTTATCTTCGATTTAATCTCAAATTACCCGAGTGGTCGAATGGCAGGTTGAATGACTACCATCTGTAGTACTCTGGCCATAATCTTTAGTGTAGCAGTGCAGCAGTTTGCTCTTCTCCCGTTGCATAGAATACTTAAATCATTTTTGTAGTTATCGCACGTAGAGTATTAAAGTTAAACAAAAATTTCCATTTTCTTTAAATTTTCCATTAAAATTGATTGCAAACATTTGAAGAAATCTTTTGTGTGTGTACTGTGTAATGACGTAGACTTTTTGGCAAGATTTATATAAACATGCATTGATTCCATTGAAATGGTTTTTTAAAGCGACCTTAACAATGGATTTTGGCTTTTTTTTTTAACAAAGTCACCTTAATGGGGTCTGAGTTACGTATGAGTTACATAAAACTCAACATGCAAAAAAGAAGTATTTTTGAAGAAAATAAAAAAAAAACGAAAACAGGAATGAATTTCAAAAACTTACAAATATTTACTCTTACAGGCTTATTTAAGAGAGAGTTCGCCATCATTTTCTTAACATTTAAATAGAAATGTTACGATAACATTTAAACAGAATGTTACTCAAAGTAAAGCTTTCTTCAATTGTATACTGTAATGACAGCTCTTTATGAAACTATTTTCGACCGTTTCATAGAAATTCACTTAGAAAGCAATTCACCACAACATGTTTGAAGTGTTATTTAACGGAATATTCATTTGAACGCACAATTTAAAGGCATCAAATTTCAAAGAGCACGAGAACTTTTCAAAGGTAAGAAATAAAAACTCTACTAATTATTCTTATACATCCACAGACTCATTAGCTTTACAGAATTAATGAACCAGTCAATGATGCCACAATGTCTTGAACAGGTAACAAGGTAAAGCACTGCTTTTGGTTTGACGTAATGGTGAGTGAGTACATGGAACTTTTGAAGAATCTCAGTGGAAAACAAATAAAAAAAATTAAAAGAAAAATTAGCAACGAAAAGCAAGAAACTGCTTGTGCATCATTTCAAGATGATGTTAATGGTTTGGATAATTCCTTTCCATGTTTTTCATTTCCCTCTACACAGCACTACTACACTATTCCTCTATAAAAAGTGTTTATCAAAGAAGTTTTTCATGAGACTCTCAGTTGTTTTGCTGGTAAAAATTTTAAGCAAAAAATATTTGAGCAAAATGACAGAGGAAAATACAACTGACAGTTTAAATAATCCATTTAAAGTTGCTGGGCGAGTCATGCAACACTCCTAAACTAGCACAACAAATGAGCAGCAACATGGCAAGAAAGAAAAATTTATTTTATGACTTTGAAACCAACACTCTTACAGACCAACTAACTAGAAAGGAAACAGTCACAAATGAAGTCAAATGAAAATATAAAATGGAAATGGCCGGCAGTTTGTTTTTTTTCTTTAGTTTTTGTGGTGGCTGCTTCGTAAATATGACAGTAATTAACATGCAAGCGGATATAACAGTTAAAGTGTCAAGTAATTATAAGCAACAACTGTAACTGTAATTGCCTTTACTTTAAATTATAAATTCATTAAAATTTTTTTCTTCTTCCATTTTGTACTTCATTCTCTTACGAATTGCATGTTAAATTGCAACAAATTGTTGCATTAAGTTCATTGTTTATAGATTTTGACTTTGTTGTCTTCTTGTATTGAGTACTTACAGTGTGTGTCAATAAAAGTCGTACAGCAAATTTTTTTTTTTTTAAACTATTTAAGATTATTATGAAATATCATCGCAAATTTTTTTAATTAGTTTCAAAGACCTTTTGATGCCATTATGTGTGGAATATAACATGTCCATGCTCAACATATCTTCTCTGGGTGGAGCATAAATCAGGCTGAATTTGCCCAGCGACAAATATAATATTGGCTTTAAGCAGCAATGTGGTTTATTGCTTATTCGCATACACAAGCGACTTAAGACAATCCCAGATGGAAGAGACTACGGGTTCAAATTGCACGATCTCGGTAATCAGTTCATATAAGATGATCGTGTAATCATCCTATAGTCCTATAGAGCAGTATATAGTACTTGTATTTTACAGTCATTGCCTGGACAATGTCATTCTCAAAGAAATATGAACTCATGAAAATTTGCACCAAAAAGCGTTTTCTTCAGGATACATTGAACACCCTTGTAGCTCAGGAGAATTGATGTCGTCACTAAATCGAATGTTTGCTCAGAAATAAGCTTCATGCCTGAAGATGATTTTTCAATGAGAATTGGGTTCAGACCAGTTCCTGCGTTCGGGCAAATGTCACGACGCAAAATTCGCCAAATTGTGGCCTGCAAAAGGACGAATTCTTGTGAGGCAATATTTTCGGCAGAACTTGCACTTCATCATCGTACAGATGTTAGTCAATTATTTACTAAACCTGTGAAGTTGAACTTCACCAACACATTAGTAAGACTCCTCTATATTATGGCGATGGTAAAATTGGTAATGCGGTAAAATGAGCAGACTGAATAGACTCCAAAAGTTCCCCGTTGGAAAGCACATACTACATAGGAACGAACGATTATAATAGCCGCGAGAGAATTTTATTGAAATGGTTAATAGCTTAGAACCAGCGTTCCATACATTCAAGATCAAATGAAGTAAAGAACTGCTTGCAACATTCTTGGAGACCAGGAGCATGAATGTTTCTTTTGACACTTGAAAAATTTGGACAAATGAAAGTCGAAGAATACTGCTTCCACACTAATCACAGAATACCAAACAGCACAGAATCTGCTAGAATCTTTGTAACTAGGCAAACGCAGTTAAGTCTACGGGGAATATATAGTTACTGATACCCTTTTGAAATCGGACAATGGAGGTTTTAGGCCTATTATTTCCTAATATTATGCCAGCTTAAGTTGTATTGAATAATTTTAATTTGTCCACACATAAATTGTGACGCAGCTCTTGTAGTTAGTGAGTTATTAGAAGTGAGGTCACGGTTGAAATCCCAAGGTCAGATATCTTTAGCAAATTTCTATTAAACTTTTTGAGAGTAAATTTCATTGCCATATTTCTCAAAAATATGGCGTTCTGTTTCGATTTTAAACTGTAAGTCCTGCCACTCGTATATAAATTTAACAAAAAATTAACACAAAACAAAAATGGCATGGAAAGCTAGGTTATAATACTTGCTGAAGGGTTGTAATGACTTATTATGTATGTATGTATGGATGTATGCATGTTCACTTATATGCCAGCTTGATTTGTATAAAATACAACAACAGTATTGCTAATTGACCTTTTTTTCATTTTATATTCTTAAACAAATAATTTTAATTTCGTATACACATTTGCTAACTCGGCTCTTTATTTTTGTTTTATTTCACAGTGTTACGATAAAATATTCATCGAATAAAGTTTTTAATAATTCTACGTTAAAAATACGCCGCAATACAAGTCAAATACAAAATATTTTAGACTTATTCATGGCATAACTTTAAACTTTTCCATAAAAAAATTTAAATTTTTATAAAAATCGTTTTGAAATTTATATTTCGCACCACAATTAACACATGTTAAGTGAAAATAAACGTAAATTTTTAATTTTTATTCAAATAAAAATTAACTTGTTTTAACACTTGTTTTTAAGCATAAATTTTCTGGTTTCTTCTATAAATCTATAAATAAATAAACAAAAACAAAACAAAAAAAAAATTGTTTACTTTTATAATATTTGTTTAGTATTTAAAGCATCGTAATGAGTAAGTACTCCATACAGCAGATAACAAAAATATTCAATTTCAACAAACCAATTCATCTTTTGTTTAAAGTTTAATTTGAACAAAAAAAAAAAAAAGAAAAAAAAAAAAAAAAACGATTTCCCAATTTAGTTTTGTTGCGTTTTTGTTTTCATTGTTTTTGTTTAATTTACAATATTTTTTTTATTTGCTTCATTCTCCTTCGTTCATTACACCATTTTTCTTTCTTGTTTTCTTTTTTTTTTTGTTTTTTTTTTTACAATTTTATACACAAATTAATAAAATTCAAATTAATTCATTTCCGAAAGAAATTGCTTCAAATAAAATGTTTATCGTAGAATGAAGAAGAAGAAGAAGAAGAAGAACGAAAAAATATCAATAAATTTTAAAATAACGCAATAACAACAACATGAGAATTGATTTTCTGGTTTTGCAAGTATTTAATAAGAATTTCCGCTAAATAAAATCGTTCAAAACATTTATAATCGAATCGAATATGTAGATACTATACCCGCAATAAAATCTTCTTATGCTAAATATTGAATTTATAGGAAATTAATTAAATTTTATAACACAATACTGTTCGGCTATACCGAATAAAATTTACTTATTTTATTAGGAAGCAAATCATATTCATATTTACACACACATTTACATATTTACAATCCTTCAGTCAGAATTACAATCTACATCACTTATGTTGTGTTTGTTCTATCAACTAGTGGCGTGACCAACAGTTTAAACTCCAACTCAACTCCAAATGATAGATTTCTTAAGAAATGGCAATTTTATTTACTCACAGAGTTTTTTCAGAAAGAGATAAAGTCATCTATGAAATATTCTATCATACTTCGTTTTGATTTTTAGCTTATCTGGCATTCGTGAGCTCACGTCTACCCACTACCTACTAGGTAATGGTTTAAAACAAAGATTCTATTTAAAACACCGAAAGGAGAAAACATCATAGTTGGGATATTAACTTTATGGACTAGAGACAACGAAAAAAGTTTAACGATTAGTAGTTAGTTGAACGTTTAAAGCATGTACAAACAGACAACTCTTTGCAACCCCTGTAAAGAAATTTGCATAGAAATATGCATAGACTCACTTGTGGTTATTATGCATCTGCCTTACAGCATGGGAGTCACTACAACTTTTGCTGTTAAGAGCAAATGATTTTCCAAAGCCTTTACTTATACGGATAAGAATTTCTATAAGAATTTAAATTTTTTAATTAAAATACCTTCAAAGTGGAAATAAATTGTCGTACAAATACAGCCTAAGCAGTCAAGTCGCTTAAATTTATTGCAAATTGTCCTGCCGTATCCTTTTTTATATGAATTGTAAGAAGAGGAACAAAGCTATCGCGTAAGTAATCAACAACAAGACAGTCGCCATGGTTATGCCAGAATACAGCGAACGAATCATGATATACTGATTGTGTGTACAACCTAAAGATAATCATGAAAAGATTATGAGTCGTCATTATAATCTGTATTTAAAGATTTCGAGAAAGCGTTTGATGAAAAAGTATTACAACACGAAGAAGTTTGTTCAAAAAAAAACTCTAAGTACCGTACTTCACACGAAGATGGTGTACGATATGGTTAACCTGTACCCCTTACTTGTATTCTACGTAGGTACAGTAGGGATTACTAGTAGA
This sequence comes from Sarcophaga bullata, assembly GCA_005959815.1. Taxonomy (NCBI): domain Eukaryota; kingdom Metazoa; phylum Arthropoda; class Insecta; order Diptera; family Sarcophagidae; genus Sarcophaga; species Sarcophaga bullata. The sequence continues at coordinate 236,301 of QOCX01000071.1, forward strand.
TATACATCTAAACTTAAAAATTTGACCAAAGAGGTTGATCAGAAGGTTTATGATGCAGAAAATATAGATAAGATATGCCTATGTTGGCTCATTATCATTATTATTATCGTAAAGATGTGGCCCAGCACTACCACTATACGAACTATTATACTCTCGCGAACTTCAGGACGCTTTTCGGTGTGAACAATGACAATTTCCTGCTCAGCAGCTGACAAAAACCCATGGATTTTTTCTAGGATTCATTATTGCCTCACAGGTTTCACAAATATGTTCCGATGATTCATTCTCATCGTGACAGAATCTACATGTTCCACTCGAAACAGCCTACACTATAAACAATTACACTCGTTCTCTATGGTGCCATGCCAAAAAACCCATCATAAACCTCCATTTTTTTTCTTTATAGTCTAATGCATGATGAAAATCTCCTGTTATTAAAATATTCCAACACAAGTTTTAATTGCTTCAAACCCAGTTAATTATAGAAGAGCCTTTCCCTTCTTTTATCTTTACTTTCGTTAAGCATCCCTTTCCAAGCATCTGTTCAAACCCACCTATGACAGATCAAAGGCACGGAAGCCTTTCTCGTCATAAGCTCATCACAAGACTTGAGAGCTCGAATGAAGACCTTATTGGCAGATAGCATTCCAAGAGCCTGTCTATTGTCTTGGAACACAGCAGAGGTAACATCATTTTAACTTAAATAGTTGTTTCACTTTCCATACTATCTTCCCATCTAACCTCACAAGACTTGAATGCCCGAATGGGAATCTGACTATCAAAGAGTATTCCTATGTCCTACCTTTTGTACCTCGTATCCAAGTCAAATTAAGTTTCTCTATAGGCTTGGAATATTTCATTCTGAGACTAAAAACTCTCGCTACTGATCCAGATTTCTCTGTACACTTTTGTGACTAAGTCTCGTTGCGAAGCACTTCCTAACAAAAATCTTTCGACACCGCTGTAGATCAGATTGTCATTGCCCTCTATGTACTAACACACGCTGGTCTCTAAACCCTGTCTAATAACGATTGAGCTGTTTTTAGTTTTATGGATCTTACCATAATGTTGTACATACAAATAACAACGTTCATTATAACCAAACTTCACTGTAATTGTAGAATTCTGAAAAACAATTTTTCGCAAAGGCTTCCAGTGTGTGCAATATTCTTTAATAGTGTTTCTAAATTCCTATAATTTTCCTTAAACGGTTCATCTCTGATCTTAATATTGTGGAACATGCCACGTAAAATAAAAAAAAAATTATTTTTAATTATTGTTTCGTTATAAACAAATACCCTGATCTCATTCGATCGTTTTTGTTTTTGTTTTTGTTTTTTTGCAGCTTAAAATTAATTTGAAAAACACTAGAAAATTATAATTTTTTTTTTTGGCTATTATTTGTGGCAAATTAGACAGATACGTTGAGTATTTATTCATGTCGTCTCTTGAGTAATATTAAATAGAAAAACAAAAACAAAAACCAAAAAAAAAAAGGAAGAAAAAAAATTCAGAAAATATTTTGTTTCCAATTCAATACAGCATCGAGCAAAACAAAAACAAAAGCAAACACTTGAACGTGTTGAAGTGTTCATTGATTTGACATGAAATAATAAATCTTTTGCTTTTTTATCTTTTTTTTTTTTAATAATTTATAAGAAGAGCAATTGTTTGTTATGACAAGCCGGCCAATGTTATAATTATAAATATTTTATTCATTTGTTCTTGTTGTTAAATAAATTATTACAACAAGAGAGGAAAAGGAGGAAAATGATTTAGACGGACAGCAAAGGGGCATGAGTTAAAATGTTGACATTTTTAATATTTGATAAGTCTTGTGATAAAATATTTGAAAATTTCTAAAAATAAAATTTAAAATCAAGAAATAAATAATTATGACAACAAATATGTATTGTTTGTAGACTAATTGGGTTGAATATACCTGTACTAAGAGGTAGTACGCGAATGCAAGTAAAGGAAAGAAAAATAGAAATTCTGCATTTGAAAGCTACGTTTTGTCATGCTGTTGTCGTTGCAAATTAAGATCTTTAGGACCTTGGGAACATGAAATGCTCAAATAAATAAGGAATAAAATCAGTTCCTTTAACTAGTTATTTAACTTGTGTTTAACAGCCATTGATAGCGGACTTACTCATTCGCCTAATTCTCATGTTCAAAAATAAAATTACCACAAACTCTACTTCACTTTTTTTAAATCGTGGCCTTATTGAGTCTAGAGAAACCCCCTCATCTCCAACACAAAAAAAAAAAAAAATTATTCTCATAAGCTTCCGTTGAAGGAAATTGAAATAATTACATCGTATCATATTCGTACAACAGAGATAAGGCACTAAAGATGCCTGACGCTTGTCGTTGATACACAAAAATGTCCTTACCACAGAGATCAAATATGGCCTTTGTAAACCTCAGCTGCCTTCTGACAACTTAATTGTTTATACTACTGGTATGAAATAAAAGTTTTGTTGCAGTAGAGCAGCTTTTAGTAAATAATTCCATGTTCATGCTTTAAACCACACTGTGAATTCTTACTTATCAAGCGCCTACAATTTTTGCTATTGAAATACGTCGATTTTATTGAGACTAAGAAGAGATTTCAAAGAGTTCAATATTTTTCATGTTTTAAACCCTTTTAGAGGGTGCCTCAGTACGAGCGCAACACTTGTTTTAAAACAAACATTAATAAGTTTTTATTATTATAGTGTGATATTGGATTGTCATGTCATAACATGTTCCAAATAAGTAATGGAAAAAAGTATCCATCAAATGGCAGCCACGAATCTGAGGACATGCCGTTTCTATTACTTTTCCATTGAGATGTGGCGATCATGTATTGGATCTACGGTTTGAGTTCAAGAATTATTTCTATTCAGTACGAAATTTCACAAAAATCAAAAAAAAGAAATCACACTGCTTGCTGTGTGTAGTGTGTTGGCTTATTAGACAAGAGGCCTCGGTTCAAGTCCCAGGTTAGACATCTCCAACTAAACGGAATATGACTTCCCCTCAACAGATTTTCGGCTAAAACTCTGAGAGTAAATAAATTTGCCATGAAAAGTCTCTCAGGGGACATTAGGAGTTGTCTTTAAATTATAGATTGGGCCACTCATGCATAAAACGAACACACACAACATAAGTGGTGTGAGAAACTAGGTTGTAATCCTGACTAAAGGCTTGTAATGCCTAATTATTGAGGTATGTATGTATGACATCAGAATTTCTTGGGATTTGGTATGGATATCGTTGCTATAATTAATCGATTGTATAATATGCGGTGTAGCAAGTGGTGTCGTCGACTTGAAACCACATGTCGTACAGTGGAGGCCAAAAGAATTTCATTCATGAATAGGCACCTGTAAAATATAAGAAACAATCACACTGCACCAGAGAGTTGTCTGTCATAGGTACATTTCTTTCACATGAATTAAATAAGAATTTTCTAAACCCCATTCTGCATATTAATTTTAGAGTATACAATGGCATACGTAAGCCTCTGGTTCAAACCTCAGCTTAAGGATCTCGAACAAAATGAAATTATGAAAAAATATTTCTTCAGCAACGTTCTTCCAGCAGCTTTTTGGCAAAAACTCTGAGAATAAATAAAAAATTGCCATGAAAAGATCTCAAAGATTTGCCATTCATAGTGCACTTCAAATTCTAGGTGTGAGCCTCTGGTTCAAACCCCAGCTCCAACATCACAGACAAAATGAAATTATGAAAAAATATTTCTTCGAGAACGGCTTTTCGACAGCATTCTAACAAAAACACTGAGAATAAATAAAATTGCCATGAAAAAATCTCTAGGTTAGGCCACTCATTGATTAAATCAAAAACGCACAACATGGGTGGTTTAAGAAACTAAGTCGTAATCCTGACTAAGAGGTTATAATGACTAATTAAGTAAGGAAGGGTCGAAGGATCATTATTTAATGATACAAATTGGAACATTGAGAAACGAAGTCACCAAATTTTATTAAAAATTCGTTTTTGATCTATTTAAACTGTCAAAGCAAATGCCCGTGGCATAGTGAAAATTTTCGCGTATTAGGGGATCTGCATATTAATAAGGGGTACACGTTAAAAATTTCACAAACTATTCCCCTACAATTTATTGAAGACTTTTGTGCATATAAGACGAAATAATAATCACAAAGTAAATACTATAAATTCGTCAGGTTTTGATGCAACTGCTTTGGCGATCACTGAAGAAGATAAAAGAAATCAAAAAAAAAAAAGTACTTTTTGTAGTAAAAAGTTTTAATGGGGCAATGAATTCGGAAACATTGTTGCTATTGCAATGAAACAGAAGAATGTGTGATAAATTTAGAATGTATTTCAATAAATACCTGTTGTTATATGTACTCTTTGAGGTCTTTAGCAACCGACAAATTATAAATTCCTAGAGAATTTTTTTTCTTTTTTTTTTTCAACGAAATTCTTTTCTTTAATTTTTACTTTTTTTTTTTTTTTTTTTTTTTTTTGTTTTTTTTTTGTTTTTTAAGTATTTATTTAATAATAATCACTTCCTTAAAATATTGTGTTTCTCTTTGCTTTCGGTATTTACTCTGCTTAACACTGATAAAAAACAGAAGACGAAAATATTTTCTAAGCATCTCACAACTGCGTTAATACATGGTAGTGTTAGTATTCATTCCCTTTATCACTTTAAAACCTTTTTTTTTTCAATCAAATTTATTAAAATAAAAAAATAAATTGTCTCGTCTCGTTTACAAACAAATAAACACTTTTAGGCCATAATTTCTTTATTTTTTATTTCACATTTTATTTTCTTTTTATTTTTGGCTTGTGTTTTGTATTTTCCCCGTGATATGCCAAAACATACTTATTTCGTTGGCCGTCTTTTCACGATTGAAATTTTAACATGTCGCCCCGTTGTAGACGCGTTTATAAACATCTGCAAACTGAATTGTGTAAATAGCATGTGAGAGGAGACGTTAAGACTCTTTCATTGGCAAAAATAAAATGCTGAAAATATTATCGCTGAAAAGAAACAAAAGCACAAAATCGACCTGTAGCCGCAAAATGAAAGAGCAAAAGTATTGATAGAAAACACACAGCCGCCGCAAAGAAAAAGAAAAAAAAATACAACAACAACAACAACAATAACGGCTATAAAAAATGCCGGGTAAAATTGTATACGATTACTTCAATAAAAATTTGGTAAGACAGTGGGTCTATAAGATGGAAATTTTCATCAAGAGATCTTTTAAATTTCTAAGAATATTTTACAAAATTTCTCGTAATTAAAGCATGTGTACTTCTAGCTTCTTCTTATTTCAGCTGAAGTTGGCCATTGCTTCGATTTAATCCATAAGCTGATATCAAGTTTGGCCAGATATGCCCCTTTTCATGCAGAGGACGTATTTTTAACTTCCAGATATTTTAAGTTTTAGCGTTCTATGTTTCACAGATGTAGTTATACGTTTGACCTGAAGATCTTAAGTTTCACTCAACGATGTGGACGTCCTTGCACAATCCACATTATATGATTTGAAGTCGCACGCTTACATACATTCCAAACATTCCAGTAACGCTATGTAATAGTCGTTACATATGGTTTCTTCCTTACATACATAGTAACATAATTGGCCATTACAGCCCTTCAGTCAGGATTATGTCCTAGCTTTACACACCACTTATGCCGTGCGTGTTAGTTTTATACATGAGTGGCGGGACCAACAGTTTAAAGGTGACTCCGAAAAACAGATTTTTTTGTGGAAATAAGTTGGCTGTAGTCTTAACGAGTAACAGAAATCTAGTAGATAATGTATTGGCTTATTAGATGTGTGGCCACGGTTCAAAAATCGGCTCAGACATCTCCAACCAAACGAAATATGAAGAAATATATCTTCAGTGACTCTGAGAGTTAATAAAATTGCCATGAAAAACTTTTCTAAAAATCTGTCCTCCGGTGTTGACTTTAAACTGTAGGCTGACTGTGAGAAGCTAGGCCATAATCCTAACTGAATGTTTGTAATGACCAATCGCGTAGCAATGTCTTTTTTACCAATTTTATTCATTAAACTATTAAGAATTGATTCACTAAAAGTGCTTTGTATTGCAATGATATAAAATTGAATCAAGTAGACTTACTACGTCGCAAGAACTTTGTATTACTAAGATCGGCTTATGACGCTAGGGTATAAAAAATAACATTTCATAGACGACAATGTAGAAGAGGAAAACATTTTGCTTGTAAAATATTTTATTTTTAATACAATTGGTTGGGCCCACTGTCAATAAAATGTACACACTCATGCACATACAACTAAGACTGTTCAAAGAGTGGCAACAAAACAATTGTTTAAACAATAACTAAAGAAAATAAAAAAAATAAAAAAAAAACATACGCCGACAAAAAAAAAACAAAAAAAAAAACAAAAAAGGAAAAATTCTATAAAAATTATTGTTTAAATAAATTTCTTTTAATGATGTGAGTCACTTTGTATTTGTATACAGCCAACAACAACAACAACAACAACAACAACAACAACAACAATAACAACAATTGGCATTAACAAAATATAAAATGATATGAAAACAGCCAACTTTACTGTTTTATTTTTTTTTCGTATTGCTTTAGGGGGGTTTCTATTCGACTTTGTAGCCATTTTGCCATTCCTGTTGCTTTTGCTGTTGCTACTATTGCTGTTGCTGGTTTATGTATTCAATTCTATTTCTCTTTCTATTTCTGTTTCTGTGTTTATTTATTCACTCTACTACTCACACCAAAATTGCATGAGGAGGATTTTATTTGGAGCAAAGCTATAAATTGCTAAAATATTGTGGAAAAAATAGCATTTTCTGGTTCGTTTATATTCTTTTTTTATATTTTCATTGCTAATAAAAAAAAAATCAAAAGAAAAAGAAACAAAAAAATACTTTTACAAATTTGGTACGAAAAATTTGGTACGAAAAAAGGTACCAAAGTACTATACAATGATTTCCTAAATAAATTTTTATTTTGTTGCTGTTCCTATACAAATAGAAAAAGAAAATTATTCAAATTGTTGTGCTGGAGAGATCGTATTATTTTCATATGATTTGCTTTCTAATGCCTTCAAATTAAGTAAAGGAAATTCACTTTATAGCTCATCAAATTCAATCACTTTACAATTTTACGTCACAATATTAATGCTCATGTGCGAATATATTTATTTCGGAAGAAATTTTTATTTTTTTTGAATTTGAAAACTTTTTTAAGAACATTTTCATGCTAAAAATTTTCCAGTAATTTAATCATACTCGTCCACAAAATATGTGGACTGTTAGGCAAAAACAATTCGTGAGAAATAGTTGGGCTCTGTTAACTAAACTGCATGCTACATACTCCCTTAAAAAAAGGAACAGTTTGTGATAAGCAGATATATCAAGAATGGATCTTAGAAAACGAGCAGGAGTTTTTGGTTCCAGAATGATATTTTCCGAGGAAAATAGGGAAACTCGGGTGTAGTTTCTAAGCTTCCAAGTCTATGCCATTGAAAGTTGTGATGAATTCTTCTTAGATAGGAAGAACAACAGATAGAGCATAGCAATATTATCTGTTACTCAGGCTGTCATTCGAATACTTGGCTATTATGAGTATAAATCAAAAGTTGTATGGGACGGTCCGAAAGAAACTGAATCAGTTAGACAGTTTTAACGCTGTTAATGGGACAAAACCACATCTGTGAAGTAAAAGCAAATGCTTAACAAAAGAGAGAAGGTTTAGAAGAGATATGGGTTTAGAGTAATCATAACTTTTGTTGGAAAATTCCATCAGACTAACCAAAAATAAACCAAAATTGATAACCGTGCTTTTGACAGGACATTGTAGACTTAGGATGCATTCATTTGAACCCTGTGACAATGAGAATGAATCATCAGACAAAGAAAGAAAGAAACACCTGAGTGTATATCAATTGAATTATTTTTGTAGATTCCGTTTAGCATCCTGAAATCTCATCTAGTTTGAAGGGAGTACAATAGATCGTATGGTCGCAGTACTAAGGCACCTCTTTACGACAAATATTAACAAAAATAATGGAACTCTTTCAGTAAAATTTCTCATCACTTGTTCGCAGAAAGTCTATTCTTTCCAGGCAACAAAAGATGGCAAGCTAAGTTCTTTTGCAGTAAATCGATTACCAGCTTAGAAAAGAAACTTTTTTAATGAAACTGTGGAATATATGCTATGTGATAGTCCTTTATGAAAAGAAAAAAACTAATTGAAGTAGAATACATCCCTGAATGAATTGACGATATGAAACTTGAGGCAGCGTCGAACAAATGAGACACAATCAACAGGCTAACAAATGCTAAGGTCACCCATTCACCTCGCATCCATGGAGTTAATAAATGTAGTTTCTATAGAAAGCAAGCAGTTAACTGTGGCCAAAAGGAAATGAATAATATTCAATCAAGACATCAGAAATTGTGTTCTATAACGTCAACGTCAAGTAATGCAAATCAATTGTGATCAATATGAAGCTTTAGGAGCTCAATAGCAAATTAAAATTTCTTCTTCAATCGGTCTAAACCATTGTAATTTGCTCCTTGACCCATAGTTTTATAATCTGTGTCTAGAAGTGCCACCCATTTTTTTCAATACAGAAGAGTGTTTGTTTAAAAGGGGAATAATGATGTTACCTACAAAATTCTAACGAATAATCGAATAAAACGATATCTATTTGACATAAAAAACTAATTAAAAACAATAGCGAGCGAATATCATGACAAAAGTATCAAAAGAGATGTAGATTTCGCTGTATAGTCACCTAAATTCTGGATACCTAAGATTTAGAAGTGATGAGGAAAGTTGTTTGAAATCGATATGTTTTATGTGTCCTATATCCACGGTTTTTATTTTCATTGCAGTTATTAATTAAAAAGCTTCTTTTCTTTTCAAAAAAAAAAAAAAAAAAGCCAATTAAAATGCAAATTTATAATATTAAATGGAAAAATGAAAGAAAAATAAATACGAATATTGAAAATAAAATGTTTTATAGGATATGCCAGAACAGCCACATGTCAAACGAATATATTCTTGAGAGAATTTTAAAATTTCAAAAACAAAACCCACACTGACTGAAAAGGAGATACCAACACATTGAACATTGTAAAAGGAAAATGCATTAAAACATGCAATTTTAGATTTAAGTGTTGTTGCATGCAACAATTACAATTCTCCGCATACTGTCACTTTCCCATACAAAACTATGGAATTGTATATGTTCCAACAAACACACACATACACACACACACGTTTATATGGTGTGATGTGATGTAGTATTGTGACGTCTGTTGACTTGTTGATGTTGGTTTTATTGATTTGATCTGATCAGTTTCATTTACGTTCTTTTTTTTTTTTTTGTATTCTCTTTAATTCATTTTCATATTTCAAGTAAAATAATAAATTTTTGTGCTGCTGTCACCTGTCCATCAAAGCTGACACAAGGCACAGAATTTATTCTACAATTATGAATGATATTTGAAATGGTCTACCATTAAAAGATTAAATTTTTATTATTTTTTTCTTAATAAACATTATAGACTACGATATATTTATAGACTTTTCAAATTGTTAGCTTAAAGGCATATACAGACATGTACATACCTGTTTTAAATCATAACACAGGTTAAGTAAATATGTTTGTTAATCAGCTGTAATATGGAACCTCTCATCGCATGCTAGCTTTAAATTTAAAGAAAACAAAACGTATGTGAAATATCATCAAAATTTTTAATTCGTTTGAAAGACCTATTGATGACATTCTGTATGGAATGCAAAGACCTTCAAGGCTTCCCTAGGTGAAGCACATTCCGAAAATCCAATTTTCTATAACTCTGGCGCATAAATCAGCCTGTTTTGACGGATGACGTGGATCATGTTGTCTCTGAGAACCGCTGTGGCTTGTAGATTATTCGAATGCACTTGCAACCTAAGAAAATTCTGCAAAAAGAAGTCTAACCGGTTTTAATCGAACGATCTGGGTAGCTGTTCGAATAGAATATTCAACGTGTGGGTTGTTGGTGCCTACATCATCCAATTTAAGCCAGTAAATGTTGGTAACCATCGACCTTTAGTGCTCGCCGTTGACAGCAATCGGCTCCTCCTAGAACAACGTTTGACACGGGCGCTCTTGAATCTTATATGGATTGTTATCGTCCATAATTCGAAAATTTTATTTGTTTACGTAATCTTACAACTCCAAATCAAAAAGTTCTAAGCTCTTGGATCTTATGTGGCCTGGTATCGTTCCAAATTTGAACATTTTTTACTCACGTGCCTGCCATCCCAGCACTCAGATCTTACAATGGAAAATTAAAAAATAGCATGAGATTGTCTGGGAAAGCGGAATCAGCTAAGTAGGGACGCCTAGATTGTATTCTGTTGGGCCCTAGAATTAAAAATTCAAGGCAATGAGTAGTAGAATAGGCTATCGGCGAAAGGGGTTTAAACGACGTTAATGTGTCCAGAACTTTGATGTCAAATGGAAGTAATCGTTTAAAAGGCAAAGATTCTTTTAAAACCAAATGGGTTTAAAGCTGTCAAAGCTTTTATTGGAAAATTATAAAAAAAAAATTGATTGAGGCATTAGGCTATTGAGGAATAACCTGATGAGTGGTCTTTTGACAGGGCACTGTAATTTCAAAAGCTACTCTTTGTCTTTCTGGTTGTTGTCTTTAAATCAATATGAACTTCTCAGAAAACGTTATTTGAATCGGTGCATCACAAAAAGAAACAATTGTGTGCATTTGACATTCAACAAATTATTCTACATAAATTGGTCGTAAAACCATGATAATATTGTAGAACAATATTATTCTGAGTGAAAAGTTAGCTTCAATATTAGATAATGAAACATGATTAGATCAGTTTTTTGCTTATACATACATACATACATACATACATACACAATTGGTCACTACAAACCTTCAGTCAGGACTACGAACTAGCTTCTTATATCACTTATGTTGTATGCGGTAGGACCTACAGTTTTAAAGTCGACTCCGAAAGACAGATTCTTAGAGAAACTTTTCATGGCAATTTTATTTTACAACCAGAAATTTTGCCAGAAATTTGCTGAGAATAGGTGGCCGAAGAAATATTTTTTCATGTTTCGTTTTGTTGAAGATGTCTGACCTGTGGCTTGAATCATGGCCTCGTGTCCAATAAGTCAACACACTATCTGCTCGAATACGGTGGCTACTTAGACTACATCTGAGCAGAATTTACAACACAACATGCGCCTGTGGTTGTAGTACTTACTGGTCATTTACTGGCCTAATAGTTGCTCATGTTTTGTAATACTTCTGGTCACTAGACTACCAACTAGACTACGCCGACTTTTTTGAGAATATCTGTTAGATTGGAATGATGGGGTACAAATTTGAATTTTTTTTTTAACCTTGGTAAGTAGATTGTAATCTAATGCAAGCATAACGTTAGAATTTTTTTTCTCTTTTTTTCATTTCATTTTAACTTTCCATTCACATCTTATATCTTCTAAGCAGTAACAATTTGTTCTTTTTTTTTTTTGTATTTATTAAAGAATTTTTATTATTGTATGAATTGAATGGAAATGGCAAACAAATTATTTCTAACCGAAATTATTTCTAACCGAAAGTCAAACTAAAAAAAGAAAAATAACAATTTGTTCTTTTTTTTTTTTTTGCTATTTATTAAGAATTTTTTATTTATTGTATGAATTGAATGAAATGGCAAACAAATTATTTTCTAACCGAAATTATTTCTAACCGAAAGTCAAACTAAAAAAAGAAAAACATGCAACTGAAGTTTTTATTTTTTAATTAAAATTCAAATATTTTCTGTTTTAAAATTCATTTCTAATATCAGTTTCAATTGTTTTTTTCTAGTTGCAGTTTTTTATTTCTATTTTTTTTTCTTTTTTTTTATTGCCAACAATTCCATAAAACAACATACCTTTTGGATTTATTATAAATAAAAAAAGGAAAATATTTTTTTTTTTTGTTGCTGAAAATTTTTTGGTTTTTGATTTTAATTTTATGTTATTCATTGGAAACATTTATTTTTAAACAAATACTAGAGACAATAAATTCACAGCATGTGATGCAAAATATATGCTACAAATATGATACGATACGATTCTAATGCTATATGCTACCCATAGCATATAGTATTTACAAAGAAAATAGGAAAAGAATTTTCTATTTGATTTTATTTTATTTTATTTTATTTTATTTATAATTTTATTATTATATTTTATTTAAACGATGTGTAACAATATAATAAAAGGCATTTATAATCATTATACGGCATTGTATTCTGTATACAGTATTGAATACGTTGAAAATCTTAAGGAAAAGGAAGGAATGTTTTAAGATTTTTGTTTTGATTTTAACAAAATATTTATGAATTTTATATAAAAAACAAATGTAAACTATTATAAGCTTTTAAATTTAATACGAAATAAAAATTATTTAAATTATTTTAAATTGTTTTTTCTTCAGTCACATACACTTAAATATGTTTTAAAATGACGTATGGCAGTCAGTTCTAGATTATTCTAGAAGCATATAAAAATCATTTTTTAATTTCTTTGTAACAATTTAAACAACAAAGCTATCTTCAGGTAGATCAGTAGAAAATAAAATGACATTGTATACTCATTAAGTCGCCGCAATCTAGTAGACAGTATATTGGCTTATTGGAAGTGAGGCCATGGTTCAAACCCCAGGTCAGAGATCTCGAACAAATTGAGATACAAAAAAATTTCTTCAGCAACTTTTTCTCAGCAGATTTCTACCAAAAACTCTGTAAATAAAACCACGATATAAAAGTTTCACAAAAAAAATCTGTCATTTAAAGTCGACTTTAAACTGTAGGCCTCGTCACTCGCAACATAAGTTCACAAACAAGGAAATCGTCATATAAATGGAATATACCACGTACTTTGGCATATGTCTGTGTGGTATAATAATCGTAGATCAACTTGAAAAGAGGAAAAAAAAACAACTGTGACAGATATACAGCGTTTTTAGAGAGTTTGAAAAACGAAATCAGCTCTGAACTTTCTAGCCCAAATTTTATTTAGTAATACTATCAGGAATCTGTCGCTATATATTGAATTTAAGTTATTTGAGACTACAAATAACACATATAAAGACAAGAGAGATATGTCATCATTCATACTTCTCCTCAGAATTAGTGAAGATTTCGATAGAAGGTTTTGACACCGTGGTATGTACAAGCGTACAGTGAGAACAATGACGGCAAACACACAAACATATCTCAGAACATAAAAATATCATCACAGTTTTTTTTTTATCAACGATTAATCAAATGCTTGAAGTGTATAAAACCATAGTATAACCTTCCATCAATCGTTTAATCTTATGATAAAGCATTACAAAAAAAATTCCATCATTTACTTGCATAAATCCTTATAATCCCCCGTATATGTACAGTGACAACAGCTTTAATATTTTAATTCTGTGTGACACTGGGTATAATAAATTTAAATAAAATTAATTTCTTTTTATTAAATCAATTATTTTATGATAAAAGTGAGTGACACTTTAATATAAAAACAATAAAATTTAAGATTTAAATGCCAATTTGTAAAACTAAAACAAAAAGAGAAGAAGAAAAAAAACGAACAAAACATGTTAATTTTAAATTCCTTGCAGACATACGCATACATTGTAAATGAATTTAAAAAAATTTTTTTTTGTTCTGCTTTTGTTTTTTTTTATATAAAAACGAAACATTTAAATTCAATTTAAATTGTATTTTCAATTGTATTACGTATCTGTTGTTACAGTTAATAAAATAAGGGTTAACAACAGCATGACTGTGTGGAGTGTGAAGTGTGCAGTGTGGGGTGTGTAGTATACCCAAAAGGATAAAGCAATGCCATTGCAAATATTTTAATAAAATCATCCATTAGCTATTGTGTAAGTGTGTATGTGTGACTGTGTGAGAGTTCGCATAATAAAATTACTTAGACAAGCAGAAATATCACTCGTGATAAAGTATTAAGGAAAATGGCTAAAAGGTATGCTTAAATACATGAATTTCAGTTAAATTTTATTCCTGATCCTTGTATGATTTCTTTAAATTTTATAGACATTTTTAAAGACGAAAAGGGAGGAAAAATATTCAACTTACCTACTGTCTACATACAAAACATACATAATTGGTCATTACAACCCAGGATTACGACCTAGCTTTTAATATCAATTATGGTGTGTGTGTTTATTTTATACATGAGTGGCGGGACTTACAATTTAAATTCGATTCCGAACAACAGTTTATTTGAAAGACTTTTTTTATGACAGTTTTTTATTTACTCTCAGAGTTATTGCCACAAATGATAGCTGAGAGGAAATCGCTGAAGGAATATATTTCGTTTTGCAGATTTCCAACCTGGGGATTGAACCGTGGACTCACGTCTAACAAGCCAACACACTATCTACTAGACTATGGCGACATAAAATAGCAATTTCATCGAAAAATTGCCTTTTGGGATCACAGCAATTCTGGACGAATGAACACAATATTTTCGAATTAATTGCAATATTTTCGAAATAATTTGCATGGATTGCAAAAGAATCCAACGCATTCGAAAAAGTCACAGTAGAGAATCGCCGAAGAAATAATTTTTTTTGGAGATGTCTGACCTGTGATTTGAACCGTGGCCTCACGTCTAATAAGTCAACACAATACCTACTGGACAAAGGCGAATTCTAACTAAAATTAACACTCTACAGATATTTTCCTGCTGATTTTAGCTTAAGATAGTTTTAATTAGTCTTACAGTCGAAATAAGATGAGTTTTCTGTATAGAATCCTTGAAAACTTTCCTTTTCAAGAATTTATCTTGAAGCTTTATAGTCAATATTGTTGAGAAATGTTAAGCACACTATTACTTACTTACATATCTCTGTATATTATTATCAACAGCTATGTAGTAAATGTGTACGTATACTCATTATAAACAATATGTATATAAAAGCATAACTCAGGTGTACATATGTAATTACATCTCCGTAATGTTCAACTTTAGGGCGTACACTGATAGAGGAAAAACTGAAAAGATAAAAAACTTTTCCTGTGCATTAGTGTTTTATTTTTTTATTTATTTTTTTTTTCTGCAGGAGGATTTCTATCATTTTGTGTAGGGGGGCTACAAGCTTTTTTCCTGTAATATTTAGAAAAAAAAAAAATAACACGTAATTACTTATGAAATTGCAATAAAGAAAAGACAAAACAAAAAAGAAAGAGAAACTAGTCATAATATTTAGCAAAACGTAAGGAAGTTTAGCTGGCAGTGTTCATATTTTTTTTGTTGACTTGTAGCTGAATGTACAAAAATTTATATTAGAATTCAAAAGAAAAATAAAACTTGTAGTAAAAATACATGAACACCTCAATACGTATAAAAAAAATCGGAAATTGCACGAAAAAATCATACAAAATTTGATCACAGAAAAGGACCACCCATGCCTTGCTATTTACTGCTAAAGTTCGTAAAACTGCTTTCAATGTTGACTGGTCGTACCGGTCGTACCGTACAAAAAATCGAAGCTGTGGCTGAGAGTGTGATAAAATCCGTCAAAATCATCTTGTCTTCGTTCTCAAAAACAACCAGTTTACGTCGACTTTTGCAAAAAGATCTGGGTGTGACGCCTTACAAAGATCAATTGGTAGAAGGGTTGAAGCCGCATACGTTTCGTTTTCGCTTCACTAGATGGGCCAATGAGAAACTGCACAAAAAAATCATCTCTTCGAATGACGCCCATTTTGACCTTGATGGGTACGTTAATAAGCAAATCTGCCGTATTTTGGGGCTCATAAACCTACACGTGGTCTTACAGAAGAAAATGCACCCATTAAGAGTGACTGTTTGGAGCGGCTTGTAAAGTGGAGGCATCATTTGCCCATATTTCTTTAAAAATGAGGACAGCGCAATTATTACGGTCATTGGAGAGAGACACCTACCGCACCATTTTAACAAATTTTTCTTTCACGTGCTCTTCATGGTATTGATGTGAACGATGTTTGGTTTCAACAGGATGTTGAAACTTGCCACACATTTCTGCCACAATCGGTTTATTCCGTTAAAAGTTTTATGGCCGTTTAATTAGTCGAATTGGTGATGTCAATTGGTCATCAAGGAGCTGCAATTTGACATTGTTGGACCGTTTTCTGTGGGATGCGGTTCAAGAAAATGTTATGCCGACAAACCAGTGACAATTGAGCATTTAAAGACCAACATTGATAATGCCGCTAAAGAGATACAACCCTATACACTCAGACTAGTGCACAAATAGCGGTCCGATCGATTGAGGTACTGTGAGGCCAGCTGCGGCAGCTATATATATGAAATAATATTCCATTTCTAATCGAAGCAATTGCGCTTCACAACAAGAAATTAAATTGGAAAAATTTCAAATCCTTTTTGTTTTATTGCATTTTAAAATTCATGGCTTAGAAGCTAATAAGATTGAATAAATTTATATTTTTGCAAAACACTAGGAACATTTCATCAAAAGGAAAATTTTTTTAAAAATGTTTCCATTTTTAATTTGTAGAAGAAGAAAACGGATTGAAATTTAAAAATTTAACTCACCATTCTTCTCGACACAAAAATATAAACTTTGAAATTATTTATTACCGTAAACGACAGTAAATATTTAAATCCACTTAAATTACAAACGATATGCAAAGTTTAATGTCAGTTTATGTCACTGCACAAATTTATTTCTCTCAGACAATATTGATTTTTTTATTTTTTATTTTATTTTATTTTATTTTGTTATGTTTTTGTTTTGCAAAACTATTTCCACCTCGTTTCAGGTGAAAGTTTTCTTGTTAAAGAAAAACCAGTTGCAATAGAAATTTAATTTAATTCTTAAATATTGTTGTTATAAACAGAAAACAATAAATGGCAACACTTTAATATTAAAGAAAATGATTTTTTTTTTTTTTTGTAGTAAAATTTGTTAAAATTTAATTAAAAATAATATTTCAAAAGAGCAGTATTTATTACTTATTAAACTAAAATACGCAATAAATTTTAAAGTGTTCAATTAAATTTTCATATGCATTTTATAATGAATAAATTTATAAATGTTTTCCAATTATAATCATACTCTTTACTAAAGGCTAAGGCTTATCATATTGTCAATTGCAATTTAATTAAACAACAACAACAACAAAACAAACAAACAAACAAAAAAAATAATAGAACTTAATTGCAATTGTAATTATTTTAATTTGTTTTGATTTAACAACGAAATGATCTGAAATAAATTAATTACAATACATTCGCATATTATATTACACGAAAAGTAATATAAAGATTAAAAGAATATTTAATTTTTATTATTATTTTTTTTTTTTTTGCACAGGGCTGAAGTACCATAACANNCTGCAAGGGCAAATATAGTTTAGGATTGGCAAAATTTTTAATAAAACATAGACTGTCTTGTTTTGGTCTCCGTGCTGAATTAGTAAAATTTTTAAAATTTCTTTAATCCTTAAAATAAACATTTTCCCCGTTTGATTTCTTCATTTGAGTCATATCTTCAGTTTCAGCAACAATAAATCGATACCCTAAGCGAAATCCAGAGGACAAGTCGTCATTGAAGAGAATTTAATCCTGATCAAAATACTTTTTAAACTTGAATGTGCATAAAGATAATTTAACCTTATGAATGCCAATAAACGGTCACAATAAGTTTATTGATAAACAAATTGAAACCTATAGACAACCTACTACTTGGTTCCCTCCTGGTTTTTGCTGTACTAAAGTCACCATAGTCGAGCAAATAGTGTGTTGGATTATTACGTATGAAGCCTAGCTTCAAACCCCAATCAGACATCAAACCAAAATAAAAAAATATTCTCTTCTTCTAGCAAAAAAAAAAAACATTAAAAATAAATAAAATTGCCATGAAACAGTTTCACAAAAATCTGTTATAAGGAATCGAGTTTAAACTGTAAGATGCCTCACTCATGTATGAAATTAACACACACAACATAAGTAGGGCATGAAGCTAGCTCGTAATACTGACTGAAGGTTTGTAATGATCAATTATCTTTGTATGTATGCAGTGTAATCACGTCTTGCAATGAAAACGACACCACATTCTTTATAAACAACGCTAAACTTTCATTGGAAGCTTCACAGCATTGTGATTGTGGGCTAACACGGCACTTCTTTTAAAAAAATCACTATTTGTTGTGCTGACGACGTAATTGATCCGTATTTTTTAAGAATGTTGTCATTCAGGCCATCATTCTTAACGGCAAGCAACATAGGTCAATAATTAGAAATTATAAAAAAAAAAGAATAATTTTCCTGCCGATATACTTAAAGGCTTGTTCAAAGTCCATATAGAGCAGCTACTAGTTCACACCACACTCATAAGATTTCTCATAATTCTGCTTGAAGAGAATTATTCGATTTATTGTTAATCTTCCTTAAGCGAAACCACTATAATTTTCTTTTCATTGCAGTTTCTTCGGAGAAAATATTTGTAAAGAGTTTGAAGCAGACATCACTAAGAAGGGTTCTTCTGGAGTTTTCGAAGAACCTGTATCACAGGATTTCGAATACATTTCCATACACATATGTTATGGATCAGTGCGAGAGGTCTCTTACCTCTTTAAAAATGGTCTTCATTTTCCTGATTATCCTTAAAATATCATAATACTTTAATGCCGATGCGTCTTATTCTTCAAGCTGTATATAGATTGTAGGTAGATGTAGTCGCCATAGTCTAGTAGGTAGTGTGTCGGCTTATTAGACGTGAGGCAGTGGTTCAAACTCCAGGTCAAAAATCTCCAAGAAAACAAGATATGCACAAAATATTTCTTTGGCGACTTTCTCTCAGCGAATTTATGCCATGTAAAGTTTCTTAAAAATTAGTTGATCGGAATAAACTTTAAATTGTAGGACACGCCAGTCAGATATAAAATTAACACAAACTACATAAGTAATGTGAATGGGTTGTAATGACGAATTGCGTTTTAAAACATCATAATGTTTTGATGCCTAACTCATTAGCCACATTTGCGTTTCTCCTGCTGGTTGCCAGACTATAAAAAAATATTTTGCAAAATATTTAAATACACTGTGATGATGTCATTCGACTAACTAATCCACCTCCGTAGCTAATCTGCACTCAATTACAGTTTAACTTTGCACCTTTACGGCATTAATTTAAATTAAAAAAGAAATTGAAAATAGAAACACATTTACCTTCAGTCCAAAGTAAGATTAAAATATGGATTAACAGCTCCACATTGTTTTCCATTTGATGACGTAGTTTCTCCTTTGCTTGTAACGCATACAGAATTGATTGCGTAAATAATGCTGCTGGAAATTATTAACCAATGAAATCCATTAGCATGACAACAGACTTGTGGTTACTAACTAAACTTTACTAAGCTATATGGCCCATGCGTATGAGCAATATTAATTGAGTCAAATTAAATTACTCATACGATCTGTGCAATATTAATGAAAACTAAATCTTTACAACTGAAAGTAAAACAAAAACAAAAACAAAAACTTAATTATGAATATAAATAGAATTTTCAAATGATTTTCAATTTTAATTCAACTAAATACCAGCATATGCGTTAATTTCATTTTTAATACTTTCAAATTTAAATTCAAAACAGCCGTACAATATTAAATTTGAATATTTTTGAAATGAAATTAAAACCGCATACCTGGTCCATTAATTTAACAATTTCATTAACAATCCATATGTGGTTGTTTTTGCAAAAAAAAAAAAAAAAAGGTTCTGCATATTTTTGCTTTCAAATTAAATTAAGGATGTCGGAATTTGCCTCACATTTTTTTTTTTTTTTTTTTTTGTATATCAACAGAATTTAATTTAAACCAGAGCACTCATAGGCCATAAGTGGAATTTTACCGTGGCATAATGAATTAAATTTTTAAACTTTTATTTATGCCATCCTGCATTCCATGACAATTGTAACTTTAAAGGCAATTAATTATTATGTTTCCTTGGTTTTTACAGGCAAAACGTGATTCTCCATAAAACGGTAGCTGAAACTAAATTAAGTTTTTAACTTTCATTTAAATTTTATATTTTAATTGTTATTATTATTGTTATTGTTGCACATTGCAAAGCAGAGTTAATAACTCTCTTCTTTTTTTTTTTTTTTTTTGTATTCTGCAATGGATTTTAATGAAAGAAAAATGACAAAACCACAAACATATGTAGGTATTGGTAGGTGTTTCCTGTTCATTTTTATTAAGAAAAAATGAAAAAAAAACAAATTAAGAATATAAAATGAATATAAAATAGTATTTATGGTCTTTGTATTTGTTGTGTTTATTATTAAAAACATTAAAATTGTTATTGTAATTATAATTAAAATATGAATAACAAATTTTGTTTGTTGTGTTTGAAATTCGAATGGAAAAATTTCAATACTCTATGAGAGAGAGAGAGACATTTTGATGTTTAAATTATTAGAAACTAAAAAATTTGTAAATATTTTACTCACTGGAATTGTAAAACTTCAGGATTATTATGCTTGTAATAGGAATAAGAGTTTCTCTAAAAGACACCAAATAATAAAGCCAGTCATCGGCATGTGAGTCTCTTGCTTTTGCTACATGAACTACTATTGGATCGAAAAGCCATTTCAACAGGACTTCTTTAATTCAAATAACCATCTTAGAGATATCTGGACCCTAAAATTTCATACAATTTCTTCTGCTTTCTCTACTATTTAAGACTGCAATTGCATTTCATTTTTACGCAAGTCGTGTTTAGAACAGAAACATTCAGATCTTGAAATTTCAAACCATTTCCCGCAGTTTTACGATTTTGTATCGCCATTCACAAACCATAATTCTTTATTTTAATAATCCGTAATAGTTTGTTAAAAAAATTGTTTTTTTTTTGCAAATGATGGGAAACAAAAAATATTGTTGTTGTTTAAATACTAAACTCTTCGAAATACAACATAAAACCAGAATAGCTATCGTTAATCGTATAATTCCATTAGGTAATGTGAAAAATATATGGAAATTAAGATCTAATAATTTTAATTTAAAGCCATAGACGACGAAATACTTTATTCATATTGCCAGCACTCCAAAGTTTATGTTGTTACAGGCCATTACAAAGCCAAATATTAATTATCACCCTTCAATATTTCCCCAGAAAAATAAAATAAATACCTTGGCTAAGTAACAGAGAGAGTGAAGACTTGTACGTGAGGCGAGAAATAGAAACGTTTTGAAAAGGTTACGAAATATTATAATTCGCTTTGGTTAACTATAACGAAAGTGATCAGATTATCTCGAGATGTTAACATAAAATCAAGAATTATCTACACACTCACAACTTTAAAAATACAGTGCAGTGTGCACTGTGCAACATGTTTACATTTATAGAAATCTCGTGAAGGCGAAAACTAGAACCTTCGCCTACGAGAACATTCATCAGACTGTTTACGTCGCTATATAAAAGGCAAGGCAAAGCATGCAAAATCGGAGTAGAAATTAAGTCAGTCTAGTGTGAAGACTCGTTGCGTGTGAAGTAAACCAATCGTGGTTTGAAGATCTCCGTTACAAAAGTCTACAGAATAATTGTGCAGTAATTGTTATTGTTTATCGCAAAGGGGCGTAAACAAAGGAATAACAAATAAAGCAATTGTTGTTGTTATATTCAGTTGTGAACAGTGGCACACAAAATTGTGTGAATAATAAAGGATTTAATTAAAATTAAACAGAAATTTATTTTTGTTTTCATTTGCAATCTACGAGCTGATATTTCAAACGTTTTTAAAAGGTAAAAACGTAACAATATAAACAACTAATCCTTCCAACTTCCAAAAATGGGGAATTCTGCCGCTAAATACATTGTTGTATCTCAATAATAGACATAAGGTCACGGTTCAAACCCTATGCCGGAAATCTCCAACAAAACAAAATTTGGAGCTTGTAAGGGACTTCATTCTGTTGGTGAAGTAAAAATATTTTTTGAAGTATTATGAATTTAATAATAAAAAAATATTTTGTTTACTGATTAGATAATCATCATCATAAACGAACAAGAGTAATATTGAATTGAATTGAAACACTTCGCCCTAATAAAATGAATTGCACTTGAAAGTTTTGTGAGAGCATATATGTACTCTAACAGAACTTTAATAAACAAAAACAGAAATAAATAAAATGAAGTCATTAAATTAATCAATAATTTTTAATCTCAAAACGTTTTCCACTTCAATTCTAAATGAAATCTCTAGGACAATGGTCAAGGTAAAGATTTTGTAGGCAATTTTATCATTTATCACATGCCTATAGAAATAATGAATAAAATAATCTAATGCTTCATATTTTCAATGACACGTTGTATTCTTACTTGATACATGCATACATACATATATAATTGGTCATTACAACACTTCAGTTAGGATTACGACCTAGCTTCTCATACCAATTATATTGTGTCTGTTAAATACATACATGAGTGACGGGATTGACAGTTTAAAGTCGATTCCGAATGGCAGATTTTTTGAGAAACTTTTTCATGCCAATTTTATTTTTACTCTCACAATTTTTTGCCAGAAATTTGTTGCGGTGAAGTTGCCAAAAAAATATTTTTTTATATTCGATTTTATTGAAGATATTTGAAGCGTGGCCTTACGTCTAATATGCCAATACACTACTTACTAGACTACAGCGACTTCTGTCTAATAGTATTTACAAATCAAGCTTTAAGAAAACCCCTTACAGACATACAGTGCTGTTCTAAAAAATGGATTCACCTATTCTCCAAGTAGTTGACTATATCTCAGTGTCTATATTTGAAAAAGTAACTGCACTTTGTTTACTGATCTCTTATGAATATAATCCCGTTACACTTCAGAATTTTAAAGCGTCATTCTTCTTTAGTATAGAGTTAGTCTCAAAGGTGTGAGATCGTGGTGAATCTAATTTTTTGAACATCACTGTATTTAGCTTAAAAGAAGAAATTTTTTGTTTTTTTTTTTTGAAATTTTTTAAAATAACTTAAAAGTTGTCAAAAGAAAAATTCTTTGATAACTTTTTTATTGTTCTACTAACTACTTTCCTTGTTTATTTAAAATTTAAATTTTATTTAAAATTTACCTTAAAAAAAAATTTAAAATAGTTGTCATCCTTTTGTCGTAAATACTGATTAAGCAGCATAAAGGTTGAAACTTTGAAATTTAATGATGCTAATTTTGTACTTTTTTTTTTTAAATTTAATTTTCTTTAATTTTTGCTTTTATCTCTTGACTCAATAATGCAAAAAAATTAAGTTTTTTTTCATTGCTTCTCTATACTGCTGCAAACTTATTTAAGAATGATAAAATCGAAGGACATTTACGAACCAGTGACAAAACACATGCTGAAAGGAAAAAACAACAACAGTTTCTTACACTTTTGCACTGCTACGCCCTCAACCTTTGGTTTTTTTTTTTTTTTTTTTTTTTTTTTTTTTTTTTTAACAGAAAAACTCATGACATTACGACTATCGGAGAGGCAAACAATTATAATTTCATCAGAAACTTTTTGTGCAAGAAAAATTTAACAAAATTTTATTTCAACAGGAAAAAAAAAAGAAAAGCACAAAGAATTGGAAAGAAAAGGTAAAATGTCTAATGAATATGTGTGACTAAAATGTAACAGCCAAAGAATAGAACAGGAAATATATTTGCCTTTCGTCAAAAAAAATACTTTTAAAGAAATGTTTGTTTGTATGGTAGTTTGTAAGAAAGTTTGTCAAAAAAAAAAAAAAAAAAAAATTTTTTTGTTAAAAACTGAATAAAAAACTCTTTTTGATGTGATAATAAAATGACAACGACAACAATAACGACATTTTGTTAAAAAAAAAAGGAAAAAAATTCCAATAAAATTATTTGTTTGTAAGGCAACTGAAAGTTTTTCTAGAAGACATGAGAACAATATTGATATTCGTCGTCATGTAGTTTTCTTTATCCTTTTAGCCGCTACATGACTTTTGCTTTTCATTTCCTAAACGATAGATAAATAGGCCTTTAAGTCAATTCGTGTTTTACAAAACTTATTTGTTAACTATTAAAGTTTTGCTTGTAAATTAATTGGTATTGCTTTGTGTACGATAAATATCAAATTATTGGGAGTAATTCTGCTCATTTTGTTTAACGTAATTATAATATTTCAATTAATTTTGGCACATAATTGAGCAAAAGCCACTAAACGACTTTGCCGTCATAAGTTTCTTAATTACAAATAATTTCTTTAATTACATTAACGTCCATACATAGTTTTGGCATAGTTTTAGCTGTTTATACACAAAAGTTCATCTATTTATAGAATTTTCTTATATGTACGTGCTATTTCTGTAATACAATATAAGAAAATATTTTTTCAAGGGAAAGCGTTTAAAAGATAGAACAACTGAAGTTTTTATAGGGTGCACCATCTAGCGGTTATTTGGTATCTGGCAATAGTAATCTATTCTATCACAAAATTCATCTGCACTGAACATAATGAAGCCATTTACGCTTAAGCACGATGATGTCGATTTTGCCAAAAGAAAAAATCATCTTTTCCAATGAAGCTCATTTTCATCTTGGTGAGCATGTTATTAAGCAAAATTGCCGCATTTGGTACTTAAAAACCCCTTAGGGGGACTTAAAGAATCCAATGCACTCTTCACAAGGCACTGTTTGAAGACACCTATCGCACCAAGATAACCGATTTTTTGCATCCACTCTTCATGGTATTGATGTGATCGATGTTTGGTTTCAACAGGACTGTGCAACTTGCCACATATCTTATGACATAATCGAATTATTGCGTCAAACGTTTAATGGCCGCTGAATTAATTGGAATGGTGATGTTAGTTGGCCGCCAAGATGCTGCGATTTGACGCTATTGAACTATTTTGTGCTTCGCGCCGTTAAAGAGAAGTGTTATGCCAAACAAACCAAAGACATTTGATCATATGTAGGCCAACATTCGTGCCCTGTTACGACCCCGTACTCAAAAAACCCACAAAATTGGTCCGATCAAATGAGGTACTGCGAGGCCAGCTGCTGCTGCCATATATGAATGAAATAATATTCCGTTTCTAATCGAAAAAATAGTATTACACAACAAAGGAATACATTTAGCAAAGTTTCAAACCGTTTTTGTTTTCTGGCATTTTTTTAAATTTAAACTTTTAAATCACCCAGCCTATATTCAAACAAGATTACAACAACAATTTATTAAATATCTACTAAACACAACGCCTGCTATCAATATGACATGAAAATATTAATTTCCTCTACATTTTCTTTTCTTCTTCTATGTTTTATTTGCATATCAGCAGATACATATTTCCCATATCAATATCTTTGTTTAAACGAACTCTTATAGAATTTGTATTTCCTTTGAATTTGAAACTATTGACGTCGTACAAGTATACCTTTCACTTGCATACCTGAGTATCACATGTACAGATGGATGTGTAAGTGACTAAAGACTATTTATATACACCAGTAAAGATTTTTCTTTCAATCCCTTATTGATTGCAATTTCCTTTTTTCATTTCATCTTAGAAAATCGGTTTTTTTTCTTGCTTGATTATCTGTAGCTTAGCAACAACGTAAGCTTTAGTTTTTGTTTGTAAGGATTTATTTTCAAGAATAATCAGAATTTTCTTCCTGTTATTTCGCTTCTACAGTAAAATGTTAATGTTAAGTTATGCACACGGAATAAATGAGTTCAAAGGGTTCAGTAAGCTTTTGTCATAAAATATGTTCGTAGTATACAATGGTTAATGAAACGCAGCATGATATTGAAATTATTTCGTTTATCAAAGCGTAGCATATGGTTCAAGATTCTTTAACGGTGTCTATATGGCCTGCTCAATGTTATTAAGGATATGGTATACAGATATGTGCAGTGGCTAAAGAGCTTGCATAAAAGACGTTCATATAATTGATCATTACAACCATTAAGTCACGATTACGACCTAGCATCTCACACCACTACACCACTACTATAGTTTACACAACAGATTTTTCTGAAACTTTTCATGGAAATTTTAGCTTCTTTTAGAGTTTTCGGCTCAAATATGCTGATACGATGTCGCAGAAGGAATATTTTTTCATGTTTTGTTTTGTTGGAGATATCTGACCTAGGACTTGATCCATGGCTTTACGTCTACTAAAACACCACGCTGCCTGCTAGACTACAAGGCCATGAGAATCTATTTATTAGACAGTACAGTGGCAACGAATAGCGACATAGGAACTAACATTACTAATAGGCTCCAAAAACCGAAGGTAGCATGCAGATAACTTCCGACAGTATAACACATAACAGCAACAAAAATTTTTGTTGTACTGAAGTGATCTGGTAACTTTCAAATACTGCACGTACGTATGCATCAACAAGTGACTCGCTATATGCAAAATATTCTGGGCTAAATACATCAGTAATATAGACTTCGAGAACTTTACCAACAACGAACTTATAATAACGCAAATAATACATAGAAAATGAAGAAATCTTGGATATATTTAAAGGAAAGAATTCTTAGAGTGTAACAAGAAATAATGCCAGAATGGAATACTGGTCAGTCAGAAAATACGTTGGAACCTACGGTAATTCTTAAACTGGAACAGTGCAATCTTATACAGGAAAACTGGACAGTACAGTATGTAGCAGAACAATCCTATATGATGAAAAACAACAGCAGAAAATCGAGTAATAAGGCTATGGCGCAACGTTCTCAACCGTAATTTTGTGTTTTGTATTGATGAGACAATTAAGGAACCATAAGCCAGAATCTATAGAGGAGCCTTGAAACCTTGTGAGAATTGTTTGGAAGTAAATTAAATGAGAACTTGATGGGTAATATAGCCACCTGATGTACTCAAATTAATGCTTAAGAGTTATAATAGAGAAGTTTTTAAAAGTCAATTGATTGGAATGCTATAGACTTGTGATAATCAAGTTTTGTGGCTTTCAATTAAAGATTACAAACTCGACGGTGTTGGGTTTGAGCAAAATGACGACAAGAGCAATACAACAGACCTGATTTAGACCTTATTGTATAAGAAATTTACTACAGAAGAAAATGAAAAGAAAAGTTTTCAAGGATTTTATACAAAAAACTCAACTTATTTCGGCTGTAAAACAAATTAAAACTACTTTAAGGCAAAATTAACTAGAAAATATCTTAAATGTATTAATTTTAGTTACAATTCGCATTTGTTAAATAGATATTGTGTTGGCCACGGTTCAAATCCCAGGTCTCCAATCAAACCAAAAATATGAAAAAAAAAATATTTTTTCAGTGACTTCCTCTCAGCAGATTGCTGGCAAAAACACTGAGAGTAAATAACAAATTGTCATGAAAAATTTCTTAAAAATCTGTCATTCGGAGTCGACTTTAAACTGTAGATTCCAACACTCTTATATAAAATTAGCACACACTATACAAATGGTGTGAGAAGTTAAGTCGTAAACCTGACTGAAGTTCTAGTGCTATAGCATAGACCTTTGACGTTCTGTTATACAACAACAAATACAAAAATAATTACAAAAATTCAATTAACAAAATATGTTTTCTACAAAAAAAAAAAAAAACAACAAACAACACAATATTATGCTGAAAACGAGAATACAAGAATACATAACTCAAAAGAAAAAATTGTCGCCATAATCTACAATTTTATAGTCATTATTTGTTGTTGCTGTTGTTGTTGTTGTTATTTGCTCTTAGCTTTCACAAACATTTTCTAACAAAACAAACACTTAATAAAACCACAAAATAACAAAAGAATTCAATTTTATCGAAAGTCATGTATCCACACACACAGTCAACTGAATTACGACGACAGTATGACTGACTGCGTGCATACATTTATGCATAGCCATGGCAGAAACATTTTGAATTCATTAAATATGCACACTGGCTGAGTGAGTGAGTGACTGCAAAGACGAGCATTTGGGGTATAATGGCATGGCAAAACGAACAACCGACAAATGGACAGATTGATAGACACACACACACACACACAGAGAGAGACAAATAGACTGAAAGAGCATAACATAGATACACAATTGAAAGCATTCATACAGATGAACGGAACTGTTTTGTGCACTTTTTAGTTTTGAGTTCAAATTCCTACAGAAATAATCAAATTCCAACACTTACATAGGCACACATACACACATATACATTGAAGCCAATGCAAGGCTTAAGTACATGCTTGATCTTGACAATCAATAAAGTATGTTTGTTATTGGCAAGACAAACAAAACGAAGCAACAACTACAGCAACAGAGAGAAAAAAGAACATTCAATAATGCAACGGCAAATGGATGAAAAAAGAAAACAGAAAGAAAAAAAAACAAAAGATATGTCTTTGGCAGAACAAAAATAACAATGCTTTGAAAGGACAATAAAACCACACACACACACATACACACACATATGAACATATTCTAAAGGATGTTCTATAAAATTCTATTGTAAAAACAATATTTCGCTTAATAAGGCACGAAACGATGTTTTGCCGTTTTTTTTTTTTTTTATTCCATTTTCAGCAGATGTGTGTACGACGTGAGATAAAAATTTCTTGCAAAAATTCATACCCAAGAGGAGAAAGCGCAGTGCCTAGCTATTTGCATGTTTTTATAAAAATTGTTGAGGAAAAACTGAAAAGAACTTTTTCAATCTGCCACAGCAATGCATTGAAGTTGGTTTTTTTTTTTTTTTTGACAATTACTTGGTTACACACAGCATCTGCGCATTACATTCAACACTCGATGGTAAGAGAAATAAAAGCTTTTCGTTAAAGAATGTCTTCTAAATGTTGTTTTTTAAATGAAATGTTGAAAACAGAAAAATGAAAAAAAAATTAAAAAAAATTTTTTTTTTCTAACAAATGTTTGCCTTTCCTTAGAAAAGAAACAACAAAATTTAATTTTGTTGGAATTAAAGTATTACGTAATTAATGGTTGTTGTATTTGTTTTAAAAACTTTGAAAATATTTTCGAAATTAATTTTCCCGCAAAAGCTTTTCTCATGTTAATTTAACATACAGCCAACAAAGGCAACTTCGGTGCTGTCAAATATGTTTGAAGCCATGAAGCAAAATGTATGAAAACTGTATGCCAAAACAAACGCTTTCTGTTAACCGCTAATGTGTTGAATACTGTTTAGAAAGCTTTCATTTTGTACTAAATTATCAATGTAACGGTATTAATATTTTGAATTCTCAATAATTTAGAACTGAGCTGTTATTCATTAAAGAAAAAACAAAAAAAAAAACAAAAAAAAGTCATGTTGTTTTATATTTTCATCAAAAATTTCATTCTTCTTTTTACAAATTACTAGACGACATTGTATGGCTTAAAAATCGGTTAAAAACTCAAACAAAGCGTAGACATTTAACACATGGATGAGACTGAAATCAATAAATTTTTGTTGTATTAATTATTAATTATTAATTTTAATTGTGTACGAAATTTATATATGCATACATATAGTGAGCATCAAAAGAAACTGTACACCAAGGATAAAATTCTATCAATTGCCAAACTCAACTTTTACCACTTAAGGAGTGCGCACGAAATATTTGACAAACATTTTTTTTACAATTTTAAAATCTTGCAATGAAACAATTTCCAAATAAAAATAACGGTAATTTATTAATTACATTTGTTGCCCACTGTACACTGACTGTACACAATTGTGGCTACGCACACAATTTATGCTTATAAGTGACGGGACCTATAGTTTAAAGTCGACTTCGGACGATATATTCTTGGGCACATTTTTTATATTTCTGCTAACGCATCATTGAGACTAAGCATGGAAATCTATATACTATTGAAGCCGCTATAGTCTAGTATGCCGGTTAGTCATATGGCCACTAAGCACTTGGTCACCACAACCGTTCTGTCGGGATAATGACCTAGTTTCTCACACCATATATGTTGGGAGTGTTAATTTTATTCATAAGAGACAGGACCTTCAGTTTAAAGTCGACTACGAACGACAGAGTTTTTGCCACAAATCTGTTAAGTGGAAGTCACCAAAGTAATAGTTTTTCATATTTCCGTTTATGTTGGAGATCTCTAACCTAGGTTTTGAATCGTTATCTCACGTCTAATAAGCCAACATACTACTTGCTAGCCTACGATGACTATTAACCGGGAGAATTGATCAAAATAAAAACCGTGTTTTACAATGTTTCACAACGCCACACCACATACAATAGATCGCAAGATCGTACAGATTTGATTGAAACTTAGACAGCTTTACACTCAGATTTTTTGCTAGAAATCTGTTGAAGGAGATCGCCGAAAGAGTTTTTTTTTTTTTTTTTTTTGTTATATTTTCGTTTTTGATGGGCAGAGATTCTGAACATGAGTCTGTGAATCGTTAACCTCACGTCCATTCAGCCAACACACTACCTACTAGACTATGGTAATTACAACGATAATATTTGTCATAATTTTTTAATTTTCAATTTTATTTTTCTTTTCGTTTCAGCAAATTAAACTCTTTATGATTAAAAATTTTCCATTTAAGCCGGTCATGACATTTTATTTCCTTGATTATTAAATTAAGTAGTATTTGTGCCATAAAATATTATCCAGCATTTCCCATTTTGAATGTCCAAACTTAAAATATTATTTTGCAAAAATGACAAGACTCAAAGGAATAGTAAGTTCCCGGAAGTGATAAAATGGCAAAGGTTATTGTAACGGTATTATTAGTACAATCACGCTTAATAGAGCCATAATGGATTAGAAGTATCATTAGTAGACCAAATTTATTTGCATATTTAATTATGTCATGTCATTAAAAGACATTTCCAAACAATACAAATGTCATGACCGTCAATGTAAAACAATATTCAACGGAAGTATAAGAAGTATAAGGAGTACACTTAAAGCCTTAACAGCAGTTGTAAACAAAATTTTAAAGAAAATTTTAATTTACGCTTATAGTCGCCCGTAAAGAAAATGTAAATGAAACATGAAACATGAAACATAAAATACACCGAAGAGTGTTTAAGATTTATGAGAAGTAAGTTTCATATTTAATACGACGAGAAGCTAATTAAATGCAAATGCAAAAGCCTATGATAACATGGCGTATGACTAATAAGTAACCGAGGACTTTCATATTAATTGAATGAATTTCGTTCGTAAAGAAAGAAAGCTTAACAAAGCAAGCTAATGGTATGCAGAAATAAATTTATTTATTAAATATTTAATAATTTTATTATTTTTATTTCTTTATTAAATAAAATAAATTCTTAGAATTTCAAACAGTAGTTAAGCAAACCTTTTAATTGCTTTCTTGGCTTATTAGCATGGTCATGCATGTCAACTTGGTTTTGGTGGTTATCAACCAACCCCTGTGAAAATTTCTGTATAAATAATAAAAGATAACATTTTAATTTGCATAGCCATAATTTATTTAAGTTATTATTAAAATATAAAACGGGTTAATCTACACACGACAACTGGCTAACAACTGTAAAGAATTATTGTTGCCACTAAAAAAAACAACACAAAGAAAAATAAAAATTAAAAAAAAAAAGATTAAAAAAACTGTAATTCATTCATTCATTATCATACCATGACTCGCACTTTGGCAATTTGTCTTTTAGTCGCTTAAAATTTTATTTTATTACCATACCATGTAGCTTTTATTCTACCTATACTCGGTGGTTTTTTTAACACTTTTTTCAAATACTTGCTCATAAAAAAAAGAAAACATTAAAAACACGCAATTACTAGTGTGAAGCACACTTCATTTGAGGTTCCATTTTATGGCTCCGACATGATTATCATCTTAATAACGCCATAACTTTGTATATTATAAGGATATGAAATAACTCATGTTTATTTAACCATTTTATATCCTGTTTATAGTGTAAGCGGTCGGTGGTGGTCCATTTAAAAGTTTAAATTTAAAAATGCCATCAAACAAAAGCGGTTTAAGGTTTTGCTAAACTTACTCCTTTGTTGTGAAGTATAATTGTTCCGTTTAAAAATGGAATATCAGTTCACTTATATGACTGGCCGTGTCTGGCCTCACAGTACCTCATTCGATCGAAGCAATTTTTGTGCACTTTTCCAAATGTATGGGGCCGTATCCATAGCATCACGAATTTTAGCCTTCAAATGTTTATTTGCTTCTAGCTTGTCGGCATACAATTTTCTTTAAAGGCGCCCCACAGAAAATAGTCCAACGATGTCAAATTGCAACTTCTTGGCAGTCAATTGACATCGGCATTTCCCCAAATTAAACGGCCATCAAAGGTTTGACGCAATAAATCAATTGTGGCATTAGATGTGTAATAAGTTGCTGCATTCTGTTTAAATCAAACATTGTACACATCCATACCATAAATATAAATATAAATACAAAGGAATCGGTTATCATGGTGCAATAGGTGTCTTCATTGACGCATAAGTCACTTGCAATGAGTGCATTGGTGCATCCTATAAGACTACATTTCGGTTTTCTAAAGCAATTTTGTTTATTAACGTAACTACTAAGATGAAAATGAGCTTTTTTTGCAAAATCGGCATCATCGTACAGTTTCTCGTTGGCCCAATAAATCCTAACCTCCATCGTTCAGTGGAAGTACTCTTCCGGAATTTTGTATTAGAATAGAACAACATAAGTATTTTCAGAATCGAAATAACCTTTAGTTAAAACTTAAACCGGTAGATAGCCCATCCAATAATTTGACTCTTACCAATGAAGCTTCTTTGAACAAAATATCTTCAGTAACGTTGTATGGTGTAGCCAGTATTTTACTACAAACTCGATTATTTTTTATTCAAACCCTGGAAAAGCAAACAAAAGTTCATCATAACGATACGATTTTTTGATTTTAAAGACTTCAATCTCCTTAGAGAAATCACTTATAAAGCCTTCTATGCCATACTGGTGCTGGTACTCATCTACGAAGATTTAGCACGACTATACTTACACCCACAACATGTTCAAAGAGAGCTTCTGTTCGAAAGAATCTACAGTTAGGTTAGGTTAGATTTAACTGACAGTTGCCTAAATAGACACATCATATCTGGATCCATTAATGTCCCGTTGTAATACCAATATTACCTGTTCCGTCATATAATTACAGCTCCTGGTTGATATCTCTCAACCATCCCGAAAGAATGTTTGAATTTTGACATGTTTTGTCACTAAATTCAGGGTACCCAGGAATACTTTTTCTTAGGTTCCCTAAGTGTTTCCAGTATCCGGCCTGGATCTGCAGTCAGGTCCGAAGTAGAGCTGAAAAAAAAATAATAATTTGAGGATGTTGAGGAACGAAAAGTAATGAATATGTATACCACCAACTACACTACGACTACTAAACTCATCTAAATAGTCCTTAAAAAATAATTGAATTTTACGTCAAGAATTCTGTGTGTGATCAGTTCTAACAAATATTTTTTGCTACTTTCTTACATTTAAAGTATGAATTTCAGTTTTCGTACAAACTTCTACACTTTAGAAGTCTAGGAAGGAATTCTTCCCATTTTCTTCAGTAAATTAGAAACTTACGCATTTATTTTCTTATGCGTCTACCCAGTCTTCTTTGCCTAGACCTAATTAATGTCGTCTCACAATGTTTATGCTCATTTCTAAGCATAAAAGCAAAGTGGAAAGAAAAATAGTTGAAGTTGAATTTGCGTGTTTGAAATCAAAGGAAGTGGTCACAGAAAGAAAAACATAACACACAAGTGTAGTCGTTTGAACATAGAAAAAAGGGGAAAAAAAGGAAACTAAAAATAAATGTCAAAGAAATCACAACAAACAATGGAAATAAACACACATTGAAGGTCGGTCGACATTAATTGAGTATGTGAGACTGCCATGACATAACTATGTAATGTGAAGTGATGGCTATGTCAAGATAACCAAGGGAATAGGAATTAATCGTGATAAATTCAATTAATTGCGCAAATCTTTGGATAACTAAAGCAAAAATAATTTTTTCTTTACATGCTGTGAGCAAGAAAACTAAAATAAGATGGGTTTTCTAAAAAATTTAAAGTAATTCAGTTTAATCAAGAATTTTTCTTAAAGATAACCCAACCGGCAATACCATAATAAAAATAAAAAAATATCATGACCATTGTGAATAAAAAAATTCTTAATGATTAGCATTACTTAGGCAGCTACAAAACAATTTTCCATTAAAACTTTCCCTAATAAATACTTCAATAAAACCACAACTTACATCTTCAGCATTCATTTGTTCTTTTCATTTCTTCTTTCGTGCGTTTTGCAATATTTTTTCTTGACCTGAGAGAAAAATAAAAACAAGAAAGGAAACTTGATTTTCCACATAAATTTCAAGCAATTTGCATTGAAGATTAAAACCAATTTAATTATTCCCGTGTTTGAAAATTTCTCATCGAACAAAACCACGCGCATTTTATACGATATTTTTGCAACATTTTCCGCAATAACAAAAACAGAAAGCCCAACAGCGAAATTCAACGTACGTATACAAGAGTAACATTGTGTGGTTATTTGTAATATGATTACATTAATATAAAATGGTTTTTAAATTCAGTTTTTTTTTTCTTTTAAAATAACAACAAAAAAAACTAAAATTTTAATAACAAGAAGAGAGAAAAAACCATACTCAATGCTTTCATGCAGATTGCGAATATTCCAAGGAAATTAAATTAAAACTCAATACCATAGGTAGAGGTAATATGGTCAACAGAAAACGTATATTTTTTACAGCTTAATTGATAAAAAACAGAGACACAATAATTGTTAAATTGAATTTATTAAACCATTTAGCAAAAGCCAGTTCAGCTGTTAACAAAAACTTTATGTTTTTTTGCATTTAAAACAACTTTTTTGAAATAAAGTTTTCATATGTCCCAGACAGAATTCTCAGTTTAGGAATATGGATCTTTAAACTAACGAGATTAGGTTACGTTAGGTAAGCAGGGAGGTTAACTCGGTGGCCCATAAGGTCCTTGTGTTACCCAGTGTGCGGTAAGACCCCTTGTCATGATCTGTTAGTGGTGAGAGCCACCAAGCTCTGGATAAAATCAGTTAGTTGAGCTGCACGTTCGCCACTATGCTCAGATCTTCAAACATTCTGATGAAGTACGATACCATGGCTTTGGTTACGGCTCGTCTATCCACGTATACGATCAAGTTCGATGGACATAGGTCCATGGTACATGCAGTTGGTTCAATAGCAAAAATCTCCGCCTTTAAATAACCAAAGAATCCATAAAAATGGTTGAAACTTACGACACAAATGATGATTAAAACGTTGCCACATTTTGAGAACTACAGGTTGGTCATCATCTGTGAACGGTGTAAGGAATTTGAAGAAACTTGTGGTCCTAAAAAGTTACAATCTTACCAAAATTCTTGCTTCACAGTTTCAGCATAAGCCTATATGCCTGTAAAACTTCTCCAATTTTTTTTTTATATTTTCTTCAGAGATATTTGCTTATACTTTCTTTCTTGTTTTATTTCCTTTTTTTTTCACTTTTTTTTAAATTTCTTTGGATTTCAAAATATATTGTGTTACATTAGATGTTAGTATTTACAAAGAAAAAAAATATATCCGCCTATGGATTGTTTACCATGTTGGATAGTATATATGCCTTGTATTCATTCAGATTTTCTGTTTTAATATTTATCGATAAAATATGAATGAAAACTGTCTCTGATACAGATGTCTAAAATGCCACAACAATAAAGAAAGATAAAGGGAAAGAAAACTAAACATTTGCAAACAAAGAAAGATCTGGTTAAAAAAATAACAAGGAAATATACGAGGGTAATGTTAAAAATTTTGGTAAATGTAAAACAAACAAAATGAAATGTAAATGATGTACAGGAAACGGTATCGATACAAGAGCTTTTATGCGACTACGCTATACTTTAGAACAGACGTCAACGGTTTTTCAAGTGACAGAACGTTTGGAGATCTGGATATGGTGGTGAACTAGGTGCCACTAATGAAACTTGCCGGTTTCTTCCAGGGCTCGAAGTATATCAAACCCACGTATCATGACAAGGAGGCTTACGTCACACTGAGTATCCCAATAGGCCATATAGTCCATCAAGTGAACTTGCCTGTGAACGGCAAGCTATCCGCTAACCTAACCTAAATCAATAAAATATTTGGAATTAAAATAAAAAGAGTATGACAATATAATTACACACCAAAAGTCAAAGTAAAATCCAGGTTTAAACTGGCCTTGGCCAGTCGGTCACACTAAACGATTTGTTTCTTCCAACGCCTGCAAAGTCGGCCTCTATTCTGACTTCAAAAAATCCCCGAATCAACTGACAGTCTCGCCAAAGTATCCTTCTCCATTGCAATGTCATGGCCAAGCTAGTGTAGTCGCTGGATATTAATACGTTGCGCAACATCCCAATATTATTGAAGAGCTCATACAACTCATTCGCACAGAACCGAAAAAATCTTACGTAGGATTTTGCACTCGAATACTCTCCAGGCTGTAATATCAGTGCTGAATAGTGTCCAAGCTTCTGCCACATAAAAAAGTACGGGCAGTATACTCGTGGATTTTTTTTTTTTGTCATAAGAGAGTTCTCTGCTACTTAATTGCCTATTAAGGCCATAGTAGCAGCTGTTGACAAAAGAGATCCAACTCTTCATCTCCAAACTGACATCATTTCCGGTTGTAATGGCGGACACATGAAAAAAAAAATTCAAAGACTTTATTGAAATTGAAGTTATCGAAAGTAATCTGGCATCCAATACGCCACATGTCCGTAATTGTCGATAACATATACTTTGCTTTGCCCTCCAGTATATTATTTAAAATGGCTCTTCAACAAAATTCTTCCCAATTTCATTTGCAGTATAAACGAGCCTTACTAACCATTACCTCGATTAAATGCCACCAAAGTGTGTCAGAAAGGAAAACAAAAATTATGAGTGACAGAAAGAAAAAATGAGAAGGCCTTGTATCCACATTATTTTGATAGCCCGTTTACTGTCATATTTAAATCAGCACTTAACACAAGCAGAGACGATTTTTCTATAAAAACAAATTTTTTTTTGAAAACATTTGACGTTAAATTTTATAAGTTCTGAACGCAAGTTAGCAACATGATTAAAACGTTTTGTTCAAGCATAAGATAATAAAGTTTTCTACACATTAAATTGAGAATAGTTGCAAACAATTGTTTTAGCTTACAAGACAACGCTTTAAGCTGGCTAATAATGTACAATTACTTCCTTAAATCATGCTTGAAATATAGGCTGTCAGGATGAAGGCAGTGGTCGCCGTAGTCTAGTAGGTAGTGTGTTGGCTTATTAGACGAAACGCCAGGGTTCGGATCCCCGGTCAGTCATCAAAAACGAAATATGAAAAAATATTTCTTCGGCGACTTCCTCTCAGCAGATTTCTGGCAAAAACTCTGAGAGTAAATAAAATTGTCATGAAAAGCTTCTCAAAAAAATCTGTCGTTCGGAGTCGACTTTAAACTGTAGGCCCCGCCACTCATGTATAAACTTAACAAACACAACACAACACAACAACATAAGTGGTGTGCGAAGCTAGGTCGTAATCCTGACTAAAGGGTTGTAATGGCCAATTATGTATGTATGTATGTAGGATGAAGGCAATTATTTTTGCTGGTTTATTACCAGATAAACTGCACAACAGTATACGAAATTATTGAAATTATTTTGTTCAATCAAAACAAACTTACTTATGCAGATACTTACGTACGTAGCATTTAAAACAATTTAAGTTTGTAGTGCTGCTAGTCACTTAAAAATAAAAAAAAAACAAAATTTATTTCATTTAAGCTGCAAATAAATGCTGCTCATCATTGTTCTCTTATAACACTATTTAACTTAAGTACATAAGAAAACTTAAGAAGAATGAAAGAAACATGATATTCGGCTTAAATTTTATTGATCCCTGAGAGAACAGAATGCTACAACATTGCGAAGATAAAACGGTATTGTGTAAAAAAAAAACAAAAATAAATAAAAAAAAGGCAGTAAAAAATCAAAAAACTTCTTTTTTTATATTTTCATGTTCAGCAACATCATATTTTGAGCTGAAAAAAACAACAACAATACAATAGAGATTTGTACAATTTCTCACTAGAACTCTAGTAAAGTACACTCCGAGAAAAAATTCTAAGGTAAGTAATATTCCAAAGTGATTTTTCTTGAATTAAAATTACAAAAAGATACTCAGTAATCAAGTTTTTCCAGTGTTTGGCCTACTGTGACAAGTTCTAGAAAGGCAGAGTTGCCAATTGTCTTTGCTTAGAAACTGAATTGTAATAGGTGCTTATAACAGTTACAATTGTCAAGAAGTAAAGCTATTTGACGACCTTCTTACATACAATTTGATTGCTAATATTATTCTCTTGTGGAAATTTCCGTGTGGAAATTTTATTTGTGCCTTTCGAATTCGAACCAGGACTTTCCTATTGTAGTAGTGAAGCACTTAACTGAATTAAATGTATCATTGCTTCAATTCCTCAGTAGCTAAATATTATCTAAAATCTATGTACAAATTAAAATGGACTTACCAAAGACTGTAATGCCAAAAAAAAAAAAAAAACAAAACGGTACGGTGGTTAGCTACTGCATGAGCTCCACTCTACGTACCAAATATTCAAGAGCGTAAATCTGCTTCGAGTCAAAACCATGCCAACCTAGTTTTTAAACGAAATAAAGTGGAATGAATTCTAAATAAGACGTGAGGCCACTATTCAAACCAGCAAAACGAAATATGAAAAATATTTCTTCTCCTTTCAGCAGATTTCTTGAAAAACACTGAGGGTAAACAAAATTGCCATCAAAAGTTTTCTAAAAATCTGTCGACTTTTGGTTGTAGGTGCCGGTACTCTTGTGAAAAATTAACACACACAACATAAGTGGTGTGTGATGCTGGGTCGTATATATGTACGTAAATATGTTTAATGATGAAAAGGTGGTGAGGTGATGCCAAATCTCGTAGTTGGATGGTGGTGACAGTGCAGTTACAACAGAGGTCAAACCTGTGATAGTCACAATAGTTTTAGTGAGCCTTGCAGAGTCTCCGGTCCACTTTTGTAATTGGAACATGGCTAGAAAAGCAATTGCGAACATTACGAACACTCGTTGCTGAGCGCAAGAATTATTTGATTGATGTATTTCACTTCAAGAGAGCTCCTCCCTAGCAGACAGTGATTGATACCGTGTAACAAAAAAACCAACTGGTGAGAGAGAAAAAGAAATTTGGACAGTTTAACCTAGCGGCAGAGCAGATCCTATTATCTGTTCATAGTTACAGCTGAGAATCGGTATTTATTTCTGTGATTTTCTGATGAACTTGGCTATATTTATGAAGAAGTTTTGACTGGCCTAAGTGACTGTCTAGTTTTTCTTGTAGTATACGTTCAGGAAATATATCAATCACTCATTTCACTTGTAGTGTATGCATTACATTATGATAAAATGGTTACGACGGCAAACAATATTTCCCAACAGCTCAACTAAAATGTTTATAAAAATATTCTTCATTCTCTATTTTTTCTACTTTTTTTTTTTTTTTTTTTTCAAATACTAAAACATTACAGAAAACGTTAAGAAACGAAGCAAGCAAGCAGTAAGAAAGCAGTATGAAGTATGAAGTATTTTTATTTTTTGTTATTGCGTGAACGGTTTGCCCAAAAAAAAAACGAATACAATCCAAACAAAATTGAAAAAGAAAACCTAAAAAAAAACATCAAATTTCAGTTTGAAATGGCTTGTTGGTATTGAATTATGAGGCTGAACACCATACCGGGAGTAGTTAGGTAATATGCTGTTTAAAGTCAACAACAACAAATTAATTCTTTAAATAAAATTGCCTAAAATTGCCTGGTTAAAGCTGTGTTCGTTTATATAGTCGAGACTATTGTTGTGTTAATATTGTATTGTCACCAATACATAGATAACTGATTAATATATAAAAATATTAGGTGTAGTAAATAGGTGTATATTTGTTAAAAATAATAGATGTTTTATACAGAAGAAAATGGTGGGTACTTGATGATAAATCCTCATCATTTATTCAAAAAAAAAAATTAATGGATTTCTTATTACTACACCTTATTTATGAAAATTTTCTTATAACGACGGTAATATGCATACAAAATGTGTGAATGTAAATGTAAATGTAAATATTGTTGCTGTTTTCTTTTGTTATGGTATATGTGTACGTATGTATATATTATTTCTGTTACTGATGTTGGTGTTGGTGTTGGTTGTATTGTTGTATAGTATTGGCAGCATTTTGGGCATTTATAAAGATTTATGTTTTGCTTTTGTATTCTTATGATTTAATTAAAATAAAGTGTCTCCGTTTACTTGTTTGCGTTTTTTTTTTTTTTGTTTGTTCAGAAGCATTCGGTTTTTTTGTTTTTTTCTGCTTCGCTTACATAAGCTGAAATATGTTGAGTTTTTCTTACAGCTTTAAGGATAATTGTAGGCATTTTGTTTAATTTTTTTTTTTTTTTTTTTTTTTGTTTTTGCTCTTTTACATACTTTTTTCATTTTATTTATTTCGTTTTTTAATATTTTGTGTGTATGTAGATGTATCGAAGAGTGTAGTTGTTAATGTTTTAACTAACGACAGTGTTGGGAATAATTTTTAGTTCGTGTAACTATTGGTCAGCCTATGGAACTAGAAAATTTTTCTCTTACAGAGACCTTTTAAATTCTGAGTAGAATAGATTTCTCTGATAAAGTATTATTGAATAATTCTATAGGATTGAAGTACAGTTCTTCCCAGTCGATCTTAACACACCATTTTTCTTTTCCTATTCTTCGGTTTCTTTTTTTCTTTTGTTTTTCTTTTTGGTAGATTTGGGACTAAATAAATAATTATAAGAAAAAGTAAATTAGTAATTAGTGTAACACCCCCAGTGCGTTGAGGTTAAATAAACAAAACGAAACGAATCATTAGGATTCCAACTGAATCAAATATTAAATGGCAACAGTAGTAGTTGAAATGTTATGCAGGATAAAATTAATTATTTCAGTTTCAAAAAAAATAACCAAAAAAAAAAATTAATTAATATTGTTAATAGTTTCTTAAAGCGTTACTAGTTTTTTTTTTTTTTTTTTTTTTTTTTTTTTTTTTTTTTTTAAGCAATCTTCATTAGAGGTTAGGTGCTTCTGCATTAATCGCAATAAATATCACACGGACACAGCAGATTTAAACTACGATGCAAATATATTACATCAGGCCAGAATATCCGAATATTCGAAATACGAGTTCCGTACCATTCATTCCATCATCTTCAATGTTGATTTTGTTAAAACAGACTACTTTTTGTATCACATACATACATACATATTTAGTTATTATAATCTCTCAGTTAGGATTACGACCTAGCTTTTTACATCACTTAAATTGTGTGTGTGCTACTTTTATGCATGAGTGGCGGTACAATTTAAAGTTGACTCCAAACGAAAGATGTTTTGAGAAACTTTGTTTACTCGGATTTTTTGCCAGATCTCTACTTTGAGGCAGTAACCAAAGAAATTTGTTTTCATATTTCGTTTTGTTGGAAATGTCTGACCTGGGGTTTGAAACATAGCCTCGCGTCTAATATGCCAGCATACTACCGACACGGCTACGGCGGCAACATGATGATCTTTTGTGTCATTCAAACCATATTTCGTAGATTGAAGTTTTCCTTCATTGGCTCCCAACTTTAATTCGGGTAGTATGAAGTTGCTTTCGATGAACCATGCTGCTTAAGATAGATCTCATAATGGCTGGCAAATATTTCACAAATCCTTATTCAAATTATTTTAATTTTTTTGAGGTATGCTTTTAATAGATCATCTTCGAACATTTTGGACTGAGCTGATCGATCTGCTGCCCTAAAATCACATCTGCCGCACTCGACAGAGTTTTTACTGAAGTCTTAATAGTTCAGTAGGTAACTTCACATAAAATATATTTCTTCTTAGACTTTTCTCAGCACTCTTCTGGCGGAATCTAAAGGTCAATAAATTCACCATGAAAAGCTTCTCAAAAATTTGTTACTTGAATTCAATAAACGATTAAATTCCTTAAATTCCATAAATGATTGAGTAACTTCCATACGTTGATGGAATATAAGACCGACCGAGAACTTCCCCGCTGTTCATTAGAGCCTACATGAGAACAAGATGCCTGGCGATGTCGCGAAGAAAAATTCAAGAACTTTGCTTTCCACAGACCACAATTTGAT
Organism: Sarcophaga bullata; assembly: GCA_005959815.1. Classification (NCBI taxonomy): domain Eukaryota; kingdom Metazoa; phylum Arthropoda; class Insecta; order Diptera; family Sarcophagidae; genus Sarcophaga; species Sarcophaga bullata. The sequence continues at coordinate 278,607 of QOCX01000071.1, forward strand.
GAATTTTAGTTGTGACTTCAATTTGCACAAAATTCTATTGACCAGGAAACTAAAGATAAACCATAACCATAAACAAAAGCACAGGCTACGTGGTGTGTTTCTTTAATAGGCTCTAGAGCACATGGTAACTGAACATAATTTTCATCATTTTTCAAAATCATCAGGAAAATTATTCAGCGATGAATGAGAAAAAGTCACTGTTTGGTATGGATTTCATATTTCTTTCATTGACCAGGCCATAATTGTCAACGGAGAGCACTATGGGCCGATAATTTCCCACTTCTTTTGGGTTGAATCGGATCATCTGGACACGGGCATTTGGGGACACGATTATATCTTTTGTAAGTAATGTTAAATGGCCACCGATATTGTGCAATTCGACTCCATGTGGGATTTTCTCAAATCGCAGGGTATATGCGAATAAACAATAAGATACGGCGGCTATCAAACCCATGATTTATGTAGTAGAATCGCTTAACTTTAGACACTCCTTATGCACTCCATCCAGAGAAACTATGGTGATTATTTAAACGATGCTATATTGCCCACATGGTAGCATCAAGAGGTCTTCCTCTTGAAACTTTTGTTTTTAGTGAGTTGTTTTCTTTATATTTTAATTAATATAATCAAAACTAAATTCTATTTAAAATAATCCTTTAATTTTATTACACATTTACTCTCTATAGTTCAATTAACTTTCAACTACAATAGCGATGAGTTTGGTTAATTGCTGTTAAGAAGAAGTTTATGGTGTCATCAAAAGTTTATGGTGTGCTTAAATAATACAGCTTATGAGAAGTTTTTAATCGACTATTTATTGGCCACATCAACTTTCTCTATTACTTAAGCGGAAAATACTTACAACGCTCATATCCCTCCGCTATTCAAATAAGCGTGCATTATCAACATTTATTTATTGCTGATACTCTTATTGCGAATGTAGCGAATACAAGCACTAATACACACGCACTTGTAACGCTGAACTATAATAACAAGCATGAATCGTTAAAAGTTTAAATTTTATTACAACAAAACACTTTAAACATTTTATAGAGAGTATCTTTAACAGAAAAAAAGAAAAAAAAACTTATTTTCTCAACTATAGTACACGTTCTTTCGATTAATGCCGCACTAAAACACTTTCTTTGGACGAAATCTTATGTATGTATATATGTAGGTATGTAGTGTATTAGATAGAAAGTATTTTGTAGCCATAAACACAAACCAAATATAAGATTTATGGTTTTTCCTATAGGAATATAAGCAAAAACTAATCCATGAATACAAACTTTAGAGCGCTCTACATGTAAGAGGACAGACAGACAGACGGTATTTTAATGTTTCTTCTCTTTTCTGGTTTGGTTTTTGAATATTTCTGAATATTATTGTATGGGTTAAAAACCCATAGACAAACACTCCTCGTTCAATATAGAAATACAATACAATACTTACAGACTTATGTAGACATGCAAAATAGTTGGGTTCATGTTAAAAAAATTTTTTTTGTTGTGTTTTTCCCATTGAATTCCTATAAAATGAGTTTGTGTCACAAAAAGTTTTATTTTCCTTTCTTTTTTTTGTGGACATAAAATGGTAAATTCATACGAACTACATTAAACTTTAATGTTGCGCAACATGTTCCGCAACATTGTTGCGTAGTCTCTAATAGATTTTAAGTGAAATTTATAAAATTTTGTTAAATAGTGACTAAGTTTGAGAAGTCAAAGAGGAACATGAATAAATAGAAACATTTGTATCTTCACAAAGACTTAAAATAAGTAAAGGAATATAAAGGCCACTGGGAGTAAATAAAATCAGGATTTTTGATCTCGAAGATAAAACGTAAAGTGAGTGAATGAATTTAGTACACTTCTTGAATATTTAAACAAACATATGGTCGTTTAGAAATCAAATCAAGCTACACAACTATAGGCATCAAAATCGACATTTTAATCTCGAACGTATACCTTAAACCATGCATTAAGGCTCTAAAAGCAGTTTTTAATTAAACGAACGATACTTGTAGAGAGACCTCATAATATTCGTTACCAAAATAATCGTTTTAATCAAGAGGTTTTACTTAACATATTAACATAAGTCTCCTGAACTATAGTAGACGCTAACATAAATCTCAAAATCGTAGGAATGCTTGCTAATGATAAAATAGGATAATCGAACTCACGCTCTCCGCGTTAATAGTCTACTACCACACTACCCAATAGACTACCGACGCACTCAAATGGGGAAGTTAATTTGTCCAGTATATTGCAAGTCGCCGTAGTCTAGTGGGTATTAGATGTGAGGCCACGCTTCAAACCGCAGGTTTGATGTCTACAACAAAATGAAATACAAAAACATATTTCTTCGGCGACACTCTCAGTAGATTTCTGGCAATAACTCTGAGAGTAAATAAAAAATTGCCATCAAAAATTTTTCACAAAAATCAGTCGTTCGGAATAGGCTTTAAAATGTTGGACTTGGCACACACGTATGGAATTAACACACCCAACATAAGTGGTGTAAGAAACCAGATCGTAATCACGACAAAAGTGTTGTAATGATCAATTATGTATGCGTGAATAGTGGCCTTATGGCTATGGGAAGCGTCAACACGTTTCATACTAGACTACAGCGACTTCAATAGTGTTTAGATTTCCACACTTGGTCTCAATGAAGCTTTAGCAGGTACTTGTTACTTAAAAACCGATGTAAGCATCGTAAAAATTATTCTAAGAACATTTTCAATCTCATTTTGTTTCTAATTTCAAAATCATTTTTGATTAAAAACGTATCCTTTCTCCTTTAGAAAAATTTTATGGCAAATAAATTACAACAAAACATATCCTTTCAGTTACAGTTCATTATTTCGAATGCTAAAAATCTTCATAAATCCTTAGATATCTTCCTCTTAAATGTCTTAATATTTTTATTTCCATCATTTCACTTTCCGTTCTTCTTAATAAAAAAAAAATAAGAAAAGAAACAAAATGTATTAACATACTCCATCTAACCCAAAATACTTTGCCGCAGCACATTTATTTTTATATGCCGCACGCGTTTTATTTTGCACACACACACACCTAAAATATTCTACAATAATCAATTTCTTGCTGTCGAAAGCAATGGGGAATAACAAAAAAAAAAGAAAATAGTTGAAGAAAAACATTTAAAAGTTATTGACTCATATTTCTCTGGCATTGATAGCTGACTGTTGACTTTTGAACCAAACTATTAACGTGTATCCATTGAAAGTGATGGGTTATGGATACAACCATTGAAACTGTCGCATGTAATATTGTATTTTAGGGAACAGTTCTGTATGAAACTATATTTGCGTTAAGTATTAAACAAGTGCTGTATATGGGATCCAACAGTAAACTTTTGAATATTAATTGTGACATTACAGTGGGGGTGTTATTGGTAGTGATTGTCGTTTAAAGTTTTACTTTTTTCGGGGATTGTTAATATAAATAAAAAAATAAAAAAATATTTATTTTGTTAAATGTTTAAAATGTCTATAAAATCTCCTTAAATAGTCGCTGTAGGCCAGCAGGTAGTGTTTTGACTTATTAGACCCGACGCCTCAGTTCAAACCCCCAGACAAAACGAAATATGAAAAAATATTTCTTTGGCGACTTCCTCTCAAATTTCTGGCAAAACCTCTGCGTCTTGGGTATACATATTGTGAATATACAAAGATTGCAGTCGTTGTAGAGAATAGGAACAAGAGAAACCACTTGGGATCCTAAGACGAAGGTGTTTTAGGTACCCATAATTAAGTCAAAGGCGTATTGGAAAAATGTCAATCTGCAGAATAAGCACCATCGGCATTACATATATATGTATATAAATAACTGGTCATTACATGCCTACAGTCAGGTTTACGACTTATATTCACACACCACCCATGTTGTATGTATTAATTTTATCAATGAATGCCGGGAGAACTACAGTTGAAAGTCGACTCCGAACAACAGATTTTTGAGAAACATCTGCAGGAGCTTTAGTGCATAGAGACAAGAGATGCCATAGAACATCTAATCAGTCATTGTCCGGGAACTTGGAACTCTAAGACGTAAGATTTTTGGGCGCCCATATGATATTGGCTGATCTTTTCTATGCGTGGTTCAAACATGCCAACCAGAAATTGCAAATAAATGGCAAAACAAGTACAATTGGTATTGGCCAACGAAATCTTTTGGCTTCCAAGCGAGTGTAGCTTTCAAAGCGGCTACTAATTAAATCCACTTTCTTTACCTAATTGGTCAACACAATTCTTCAGCTAGGAGTGTAACTTAGCTTCTCACACCACTTATATTGTGTTTCTTAATTTTATCCATGAGTGGAGCGATCTACAACGATCGAACGGCAGATTTTTAAAAAACTTTTCATGGCAATTTTTATTTACTCTTAGAGTTTTTGCCAGAATCCTTAGAGGAGGTCGACGAAGTAATATTTTTGTGTATTCGATTTTATTGAAGATGTCTGACCTAGGGCTTGAACCGTGGCTTTATAAGCCAACTACTACTAGACTACAATGGCTACACAATCAGCATTACAATGGGATTTTATTGGACCCAAGCGAGTATAATTCTGTAGGCCCATAAATCTAATCTTTAAAATATCACTACAAATCTTAAGCTCAGATACTTATATCGTAATGGGAATTGAAAATTTACAAATCCTATATGAAATCCATTAAATATGTTCTAAAATATAAATCCAGGGGTTGTAGGGGAGTATTTTGAGGGTAAATTTCATGTTTTTTTTTTATTTAGCTTCACAACCAACATTATAAAAATAGTCCATAAAGTTTTCTTGTTATTAGATTAGAGAAACACAGTCAAACAGGCAGACAAAACCTATTAAAAAAGATTTATTTTGCTAGTCTAGCTTAAAAACCATGTCATAAAAATGCAAATTTCAAAAAGAAATTTAAAATGAATTCACATTAATATGACGAGTAGATTACCTTACCAAAAAAAACAGCGAGAGAGAGAGAGAGGGAACTGAACTTAATGTTCATGAAACTTATTGGCTTTTAAAATGTAGCACACTGAATTTAAATTCTCTTTAAAGAAATTGTAAAAGAATTTGTTTTCAAAATTTACAAAATTTTACAACAATTTCATCTCTTTCCAAACAGTAACTGCCACCAAAACTATTGTTAATGAATTTTGACCATGAATATCATCGAACAACAACTGAAAATACCAAACGAAGATAACAAATACTTGCAGAATATATTTCATTTGATTCTATCGTAATCCATTTAAAATTTATGGAATTTATCTCGTATGTATGTAAGCAGGAAAAACAAAACGTTTCTTAATTTAGCCATGAATAAATAAATTCCATAACAATGCTAATAACAACAACACACTATCGCGAGCTTATTGTCAACCTATACTTATAAACCATACCCCCTTACTCGGCAAAAAATTAGAAAAAAAAAAAAGAACAACGTACAACACAAATGCCAACACGGAATGTATTCTGGTATTGCATTAAAGAAAAAAAATTTGTGTGAATGTTCACACTTCATGGTACAAGTTCAACACTAGAGATGGCATAAAAACCGAATGAAAAAAGGAAAAAAAGAAGAAAAAAATTAAATAAAAATGGTTTTAGAAAATAAATGTGAGAAAGTGTGTAAAAAAAACAGAAACCTGAAAGCAACAATAATTTATAAAATGCACATTAAGTTTCAACTCGCGGCATTACATTAGGGTGTCCCCTAAAGTTTATATTTTTATGTCAATGCAATATAGCATGCGATATTCCTGTGGTGACTCCAGATGAATTTTTTTCTTCATTTTCATTTTCCACTTGCTTGAGGATTTTCAAGGTTGCGAGTTTAGGTGGTTGCAAAGCATATCTGGTTTGTTGATTGCATGTGATCAAGGTTAGGTTCGATCCTAACGGAATCTAACACCACAACGCAACTTGGGCAATCAATCTATTCAATCTATTACGCCTATATTTGATCATTACGACCCTTTAATCAGGATTACAACCTAGTTTCTTAAAGCATTCATGTTACACGTACTAATTTAATACAAGAGTCAGTGGCCAGAAATCTGCTCAGAGGATGTCGTCGAAGAAATATTCACATTTCGTTTGAATAGGTTTGAACCATGGCCTTTCGTTTAATAAACCAGCACACCTATCTACTAGACTATGGCAACTTCAAATACTGCCACATTTGATTTAAATAAAAAGGCTCTGATATATGCCATTAGCAAGAAAATGGGTTCCTGGTATACAAAAACTCACAACTCACTTTGTACAGCTTTTGTTTTTACCCAAGTATTTCGAATTCTTTCACACCGATTATCTAACTGTAAAGAATTGTTTGCGATCTGAGGTTAATTTAAGAACGTATTTATTCGGATCTAGCGAAAGGCCGCGTAATTATTATCAGGATTTTATTTATCATGCAATTGCATTCGCCGTAGTCTAGTTCTTAGTGACGTAAGACGTAAGGCCATGATTCAAACCTCAGATCACGGTCAAACCTCAGCGGTTTCCTCTCAGAAGATTGCTGGCAAACACTCTGCGACTAAATAAATATTTTCATGAAAAAGTTTCTCAAAAATCTGGTCCAGTCACTGATGAATAAAATAAACACACACAACAGGTCCTAATCTTGACTAACGCGTTTTTATTACCAATTATGAATGTATGTAAAAAGAAAACACATTGAAAGAAATTCAAAAATTTCATTGTAAAATATCAATGGGGACCCCTACCCTATATCATCCAACCAGATATACTTCGACGATAATAAATTTGCTGTGCGATAAGAAAAAAAAAATCGCGAATAAAATTTTATCAACACTCAACTAAACAAAAATACCAATTATTTGTGCAAAAACTTATAGTTTCCCTGTTACAAACGTACTCGAGTTATTCATACAACAGGATGTAACAGTTGCACCAGCGGCAGTTGTACTATTTTATGAACCCCAAACGCCAAATGCTAAACAGGTGACCGTTAACAAACCCATACAAGAATATGAATTTTTCTATTATAAGGGTGCCCAGGGAAGTTTTTTTTTTTGCGAACAATGTACTGAAGTTATAGAAAGTTATAGAATGATAAAGAAAAATTACAATCGATCGAGACGAACTACGTGGTACCCTTTATAAAAATTACTGTAATAACTACATAAGTATAGTATAGCTAATGCTGGCTTATAGGGTGTAAAAGTAAATCTCAAAAATAATAGCAAAAAAAACTAAGAGAACGCAGATTTCTTTTTTGCCTCTAGCGCAGCTGCATAATAAATAGTTTCACATTTGTTTTCCTCTCTGCTTGCAATTGTAGAAAAAAAATTGCCAACATGGCATAAAAACTAAACTAGAGTTAAGCTTAAGCAGGTAACTTTATTTGTTATGCAAATACACATGCCATCAGAACCACCGTATACACAGTGTGGTTGGGATAAGAAGCCAATAAAGCCAAGGCATTGTTAAAGTCACAAGAAAAAAAAGGAAAAAGTATTGAAATATGAAATGAAATTTAGATTTCGTGATTAAATATTGAATTTAATTTGCATAGAATTCAAATGTTAAGTCGTTTGTAATATTAACTGGTAAATATTACATGTGCACAATCCTTGTTAACATGGCCAAAACAGTATACGTTGTAACTTATTACAAGACTTGATTATTTCACACATAAATTTACTTTAACTTTGATTTTATTTTTCTGGTTTATTTTTTCTTTTTTTTTAATTTCCATTATAAATGCCATCTGCACTTCAACCTCAAGAAATTAATGTAAAAAATTCCATTTTACCACCAGAATTAAGACTATTTATTAACAACTCGAGGCTAGAAGTTGTTTTATTTTTTTATTGTCATTTGTCACTGTAGCTAGCTCATATTATTCCCTTTATATTCATATCATCTGAACTGTATTCCACTGACTGACTACTTTCACTCACAATGCTTCCTACACATGCCATATTAAAAAGAAAAACTCCTTCCCCACAAGGACAAAAGAATACAAATGACACTCACATTTCACATCCTGTAATGCTGGTTATGTCTTTGGCACAGTTGTCTGATGGTCTGATGTGGGGGCAACAGGCAACAGTGGCAGCATCTGAATCCAAAGAACCACTGTTAGCATTTGCGTAGAAGAGAGAAACAACTTTGTAAAGTTGCCAAGAATAAAATAAAAAAATACAAATGATGTCGGTGACATAAATGATTCATAATAATGGGCGACAGTACAATCCTTGTAAGGATAGTAAGTGAGTAAATCCTTTATGAACACAACAACAAGAGTTGTGTGAAAGAAAATTAAGCAATTTAGTATTTGATTTTAATAAGAATTTCAGAATTCGGATCAATTTTCGTTTACTTTTTTGAGTGTATGGAATCATATCTCTGCAATGGCATTACAAATGTTGGACTTTAAATGTTCAATTGTCTCTAGTTTGTCGTCATAACAATTTTCTTTAACGGCTTCCCATAGAAAATAGTCCAACAGTATCAAATTGCTGCTTCTTGGCGGCCAACTAACATTACCATTTCGGCTAATTAAACGGCCATCAAATGTTTGAAGCAATAAATCGATTGTGGCATGAGATGTGTAGCAGGTTGCACTATCCCGTTGAAACCAAATATCGTTCACATCAATACAATGAAGAACGGGTACAACAAATTGATTATCATGATGCGATAGTTGTCTCCATTGTCCGTAATGGTTGCGCCGTCCTCATGTTCAAGAAAATATGGGCGAAGAATGTTTCCGCTTCACAAGCCGCACCAACCCGTCACTCGAAATGGTTGCATTGGCTTCTGTAGGACCACATACATGTTCTCTGAGTCCCAAGTCCAACGTCTTCACCAAGATGACACTGCAAAATCGGCATTATCGTGCAGTTTCTCGTTGGTCCAATAAATTCGAATGTTGCTCAAGCATAAATCGATTCATTATGTTACAGAATAGAAAGACATAAGCATTGCCAAATTCTAATTCCGTTAATTAAAATTTAAGCCAATGGACGGTCCACCCTATATAACTCTTCGAATGTAACCTTACCACAGAAACAAGTCCAGTTTAATAATATGCCGACGTACATCATTATTGCATATTTTTAATATGGTAAGGACTTCCACTTCATAAATATCCTTTGAACTTCATATTTTCCACACCACTGTACTGATTGTTTGTATCACTTTTTTAAATCATATGAATCCCTTGCATTGGTTTTGCTCAGAGTTTATGAAAACATTAAGGATTTATTCTCTGGCTTGACTGTATTTGCTTACGGTTTCCTTTTACATGCCATGCGAATTTGCATACAATCGTCAGGAACAATAAAGTTAGTGGCGTTTGTATAGAATCAGATTAGAAAACTGTGACCGCCTTTATGGTAATGACAGAAGCGACTCACACCAGTAAACAATATATAATACTTTACTCCCTAGCTCTCTAGCATGTTTAATTGTTTATTAGGCTGCTCGAGATATAGCTTCCACTTTTCTTCAATTTTCTTCAGAGCGCCTTGTTGGAATTGAAATCATAAGTCCACGTTAATAAGGTCACGTTAATAAGGTCAATATGACAGCCATCTTGCATAGTGAAGATACATTCCCTTCACTCATAGATTACAACCTAGCTTTTTATACCTGAGTGGCGGGACCTACAGTTTAAAGTAGGCTACCGAACGATGAATTTTTGGGAAACTTTTCATGGCAATTATATTTTCTCTCAGAGTTTTGCCAGAAATTTTTTGAGCGAAGAAATATTTTCTTATATTTCATTTAGTTGGAGTGGTCTGACATGGGGTTTGAATCGAGGCCACACGTTTAGTAAATTAAAATACTGACTACTCGACTACGGCGACTACAAATAGACCACAACATTACTTACTTACTTAATTGGCCATTATAACCCTTTATTCAGGATTAAAACCTAGCTTCTCCCACCACTTATATTTATTTTAAAAATATTTTATTGAAACTAAAAATCTTTTCTTGTAACTATTTATGGCAAACGGAAAACATATCGATGTACCGGAAATTAAATGTTAACGCATTACATTTTAGCTGGTCACATTAAACATTTTCAGAGCATATAACAATATAAACCTATGTTTTTTCTATGCTTTCTCTCTCTCTCTCTCTCTTTCTCTCTCTCTCTCCCTCGCTTCCTTTTCTTTGTATGCAAATGTTTATTATCATTTGTAACACTTTTTTTCCTTTCTTTTTTCACATCCTCTATTCTAAAAGAAAAAAAATCTGCATACATACATATTTGCATACATTTGCATGTGTGAGAGTTTTAATAAACAAAAAAAAATAGAAGGAAAACAGTGCTACAGTGTGTTTAAATACTCACCCATAGAAATTTATTACTTTTGGCTTCTGCAAATGGCATTACAAACCCAACACAAACAACTGCAAGTTTTCATTTGAATGGCTTTTTTTCGTATGTTTTTTTTTCTTAATATTTTTTATTTATTGCTTAAATTTATTATTTTTTTTTCTTTTTTCTTTTTGAAATAAACTTTTATGCAATTAATAAATATATTTGTTAAGTTTGCTCTCTTTTTTATAAGCGCTTAAAATGTAACACACTGTTGTTAATGTCTTTAAAAAACAATTCACCAATTTCACTAAAAACAACAAAAAAAGAAAAAAAAACGAAAACATTTAACATTTTTATTGAATTTGTTTCCAATTTAATAAAACTTTTCTGACACACAGTTGTGTTTGAAATTTGAAAGTAAATTAGGTTTCACTTCAAAAACAATCAAAATCTCCAAATATGACCTTGACCTAATGAGGGGATTATGCAGTAAGACTCTGTCTCACACCAAAAGCCTAAAGGCATCAAAGCACCTAATCCAGTAGTCCAATAGATGTCATCAAAACGTGAAATTATTTTTTTTTTTCAATAATGCCCACATCGGTTGTATTGTATAGCTCATGGCACTATCTTGTTGAAACCACATATAGTCCAGATCACACATACATACATAATTTATCATTACAATCATGGGTGAATCCATGGTTTCGGAACAAAAATTAAAATTAAACCAATCCAAGCTGAAATTGTTCCGAACGAAATTTACTCTCTTCCTCTCTCTCTCTCTCTCTCTCTCCCAAAAAAAGACACGTCAAACTCCATATAAACAAAAATTGTTTCGGAACAAAAATTTTGTTACGAAACAATGGGTGAATCCAGCTTTACAGTGAGTTGATGTAACCACCAGTTAAGAAATAAGCTTCATAGCTGCCGCTAGCAATTTTATTAGAAAATTCAACTTTGCAATCCTTTCTTTAGCACCCAGTCAGCATAATAACAGCAATGTGTATAGTCAGCCAGCTTTACTTGCTGCATGAATAGGACTTTATATGGATGGAAATGCTAGTGTAAACATATAATGCCCTATAATGAAAACAACGCGCAAACGCAATGTTATCAATAAATTCTGATTATCTGCTACACTTTCTCGAACAAAGGAAATATTTTCGGCAGGGCGTACATTGCAATTATTACCCAGGATCGAAAAGTGACCACGCTTTAATCAGTAATTTAGTAATTAGCTTAGCAAACCTTTCATTAACACTTCAAATAACAGATGTTTGACAACTGACAGTCTTACCAGGTCGGTGATTTTGAAATCTCTAAAGATATAACGGGAGAAATGTAAGGGGTAAGTATACTTCCGAAGGATTTTTTTCCCAAATTTTCCAGATAAATTTATTTGCATCTTTTATATGTTAAAGAGGACATTTGTTGATTGTTTATAGAAGAAGAGGCGTATCTCAAAATCTAGCGAACAGGAGTTAGAAATGATTTCTTATAAAACGCATTACAGAAAGTAACAAAATGTTGGCCTATTTTTTCTACCATAATTGTTTAATAAAATTGTTAATTATTGGCGTATTAAAAATATTATGATTCGGACTAAAAACACTTGTCTTAGGAGTATTGTTTCAAAATATCAACGAATTTGATGAAGTAGTTTGTAATAAACCCTGGTCACCAGCTCGAAAAAGTGAGAAGAATGTGTTTAAGCAAAGCTTTGTTGAATACGTTGTACTATTCTATATTTTTCTTCTTCTTTTCGTATCGTTTGAGGAAAAGAAGATTTCCACCTAACTCTACGGCTCTAAAACGAAACAAATCGACTTTTTTGAAAAATCAGAAACATACTAACCCCTTAATAAAAACATAGATAAATTTGTATTAATTAATATTAAGAATAAGAACAGTTAATTAGCAGTAATTATCTTAATTAATTTCTTTCCTAATCAAATTCCAATAACTTGCAATAATTAGAACACTTTATTTCTCACAGCAGTGACTTTAAATACCAGCTTGGAATCTAATTATATTAGAATATTTGACGTATTAATAATATGCCACTACTGTATACTATACATACATATCCGTTATATAATTAATTAAACGCGTCATGTTTAATTTTAATTGAAATTTTGTAATTTATTATAATTTTTTTTGTTTTGTTTTTTTATTTGTTTTTGTTTTTTTGTTTTTTTTTTAATTTATTTATTCTGTAAAATATTGCTTTTTTAATTTTATTTATTTTAAATTATTATATTTAAATAAATATTTAATTTAATTTTAATTTTCCATGATTTTTTTTTGTTTTTTTTTTAATTATAATTTAATTTAAAATTAATTTTTAATTTAAAGATAATTGTTGTAATACTTAAATTTGTGGTTGTTTTTTTTTTGTTGTTGTTGTTGTTGATTTTTATTTATAAATATACAATTTTTCTTTTTTGTTTTTTAATTTATTGTTTATTGCTAATAAATTTTATTTGTTATTCATTTATTACCATAAACATTATCAATAAAAATTAAAAATTGACTTGTTTTTTTTTTAAGATTATTAAGGAATTTTTGCTTAATTATTTATTTATTTTAAAAATTTTTTTTTTTTCTTTGGTAATAAACAATTTGAAAAAAAAAAATTTTTTTGTTTTTTTCTTTCTATTTGCAAATATGTAAGTGATTGTGATGTCTGTCTGTGTTAGTGGACGAGCAAAAATGTGTGAAAAAAAAAGTGGAAAAAAAAATTGATATTTTTTTTTTTGTTTTTGTTTTAATAAATATTTAAATAGTAAATATTTTATTTTAAATACAATATACATGTATATGGGTGTGTGTATATATATAGAATAGAGTTTATATAAATATAATAAATACATAACAAATGTATAAGAGTATAGAAGTTGAGTTTATTTTATGTTTTTCATTCTGTTTTTATGTTTTTTTTTTGTTTTTGTTATTGTTTTTTATTTACAAGCTTATTTTATTTAAATATTTTGTTCATTATACAATAAAAATTTGTGCTGTGTTAGTATTTTTATAGAAATATTTCATTTATTTATTTATTTAAGTTTTAATTGTTTATGGTTTTTTCAGCGATTTTTATGCTGCCAATTGTACACACCATGTTCAGTTATTTCATATTCATGAAAGCGTTGAGTGTTTATTTTTCTTTCCATTTCGTTTTTGTTTTTTTTTCATACTCTTTTCCAGATTCAGATTTTTCAGATTTATGCAGTTCAATAGCATTGTTTAATACAATTTTAATTTTTATTTTTTTTTTTTGCTTTGTTTAGTTTAATTTAAGCTAAATTGTTTAAATATTTTGGTTTTTGTTTTTGTTTTTTGTTTTTAGTTTTGAGTATCGTCTACATATTGTTTCGAACAGCTAGTTTTGTATCAATTTTTTTTCCACATTTATTAAGCTTTTGTTTTTATGCAGAGTTTATTAACAGAATTTAGTTGAAATAAAGTTGTTGTTGTTGTTTTAGTTGTTGTTGTTGATGTTGTTGTTTTGTTTATTAGCCATAAACAAATTGAGAATTTTTAGTAGCTGCTGATATTTTATATTTTATTGTTTTTTTTTTTTTATTGATTGAGTGAAGAATTTCAGTGAGGTGTTCGTTTTATTATTTGCATTTTCATTTTCATTTTCATTTTCATTTTCGTTTTCTTATTTTTTTATTTTTTTCATTTTATTATTTGGTGGTTTTACAAAAATGTTTTATATACACAACAATAAATAATTAAATTAAATTCAATTGAAAAAATAAATCTAATTAAATAAAATTAACTTTAAAAGAATGAATATCGAAAGTATATTGAATGAAGATCAATAAACACTCTCCAATGATTGTTATGATCATTATTAAAATACATAAAAGCTATGCGTAATAAAATGATTTTCGAATCTAAACAAATCAAATAAAATAACACAACAAAGTAAACAACACAACACACATTAATAAACAGACAAAAAAAAAAATACAGGGTGTTTTAATCATAAGATAAAAGAAAGCAAAAGAATTGTATTCATTTTGATATTGACAGCCAAGCTCACTATTCACTAGATAAGCAGTACTAAACGTTTAATGATTTTAAAAAGGCAAATAGATTTTCGATAGATTTTCGATAAATTTTCGATTAAAAAGTCAAGTAGGGAGCATTTTTATTTTAAAATTATTTACGAAAATACGCAAATAATACGCAGGGATATCAAAAAAACAAATTCATAATAAAACCGCAAAGCATTACTAAATAAAGCGTTAGAAAAAAAAAAGTTATAAGAATGGAGTTCCATTCCCGACATAAGTTAATAAATTTTTTCCTCAGAAATTCCAAAAGTTGAAAGAGTCCTCAGTGTTGAAATCTAAAGAGAAAATTTAGGTTATTGTATATGAGAAGTACATACATACATATGTATTGGTTTTCATTAAAAGCCATATACTAGCAAAAAGTTTATTTTTGGCATCAGATTAAAGTGAATTCTTTCTACAACTGAAAACTAGGAAACATTCCTTCAGTTAGGATTACACCCTATCTTCTTCATCCACCCACATTGTGTGTATTTATTTTATTCAGAAGTGGCGGGACCTATAGTTTAAAGTCGATTCCGAATGACAGCCTTTTTAAGAAACGTTTCATGGCAATTTCAAGAACTTTCTGAATTTTTAACACAAATCTGCTGATAGGAAGTAGGCGAAGAAATATTTTTTCACATTTCGTTTTGATGTACATGTACGACTTCGGGTTTGAATCATAGCCTCAGGTTTAATAAGACTTTAGATTGCCAACTATACTATAGCGATTTATAAAAATAAATTCTTTAATTCTTTAATTCCTATTTCACCTCAGTATTTCCATATGGGTATGACGCCCCGAAGCGTAGCCCTCAGTTTCTATATCGCTTATATCGTTGAACGTTTATTGATCAAATAAAAACTTGAAAAGAGCATCTAATGCACATGAAATAGACAGTTCGAAAAGTACTTTGGAAAACCCATATAAATTTATAGGTTAATTCAAAATGTAACTGCAGATGAATTATAAATTGAAGTGTGACTTCATGCTTTTGTTTTGTAAGCACTAGAGAAATTGAATTTAAATCTTATTTAATAAGCAAAACATCTTTAAATCAAAAAAAAAAATTAAAAAATTTATTAAAAACAAGTATAAAATACTTATAAATGAACCTTTTATTTCACATTGCAAATATTTAATAACGTCTGATTGAAAGAAAAATTCCCTAGGGAATTCCAAACGTTGAAGTACTCTTTTCCTGTAATTGGTATGACAGTAGTTAACATGGCAAAAGTAGAGATTAATCTCGTCCTGTACCATAAATATGTTCCCAGAGAATACAGAGAATAATTATATGAAAACTGGTTGAGTGACGCCTGGACAAGATATATCCAATGAACACAATATATCCTAGCAGAATTTTAAATTTGAATCTCTTAACGATGACTGGTAAGTATGCTTACTCAGTTATATGCTAGAAATATCGAAAGAGTAATTTGTAGGCACCAACATGTGTAATGTTTAGCTGGACTACATATATGTATAGTCTGAGGAATCCTCTGATAGACTCCAAGTACGCTTAAATTGGATTGAATATAAAGGAAGCAACAGGTTCAAATGGTTGGAAACTCATCTGAAAACATCAATATTGATCGGTTCATCGAATAACAAATTCTAGTGCGATACGATTACAAGGATGTGAACTACAGATATTTGAAAAACTTTATCTTGGCGGAACTGCGAATCAGCTGCATTACTCCGAGACAAGATTTCTCTGCAGACAAAGTTTAATTATGAACTCAAATATGAAATGTTGAATACCTCAAAAAACAACATCCTTCAAAAAGTGTAAAGTCTTTTCGAACGGAACCTATTTTATATTCAATGACAAAAATGGCTTCATTCCACTGTTCATTTAAAGTTCATTTAAAATTTAAAAAGGAAAGTTCTTTAATAAAAAATAATAAAAAAAAATTAGAACAAGATTTGAGACAGACGACTGTCGATTGCAATATCATACTTAAAGCAATTTCTAAAAGAAATTTTAATTTTCTGGAGAATATTTTAAGTTTGATATATAAATCCAGTTAAAAATCTCTTATAATTGTTATCATTAAGCATAAAAATAAAAAAAAAAAACGTTACACTAATACACCCTGTTAAAGATGATAACAACATGCAAGTAACGGATGACCTACCACAAAGCATCGCCGAACGTACAACACATCTGAACAACGAAAACTTATAACTTTTGCGTTCAAACAATTATTTTCAATAAAAAAATTTTAATAAAAAAAGAAAAAATTATTCAATATTAAAATATTATTTATTTATTTATTTATGTATACGTACGATAATTTATTAATTGATTGTTTGTTGAGTACAGAAGAAAAAAAATTATAATAAAGCTGAACCGCATATAGAATAGAAATTAAATCAGAATGATGGATTTACTGCAGTGACCTGATTACATGGTAGTTGTCCCTTAAATAGGTAAAGGAAGATACTTGATAAGACGATCGAGCTCCTAATCATTTTGTAGATAATTTTAATTTATTCTTTAATTTTCTATTTTTTTTTTTTTTTTTAATATTAAATGACGGGCTAGTAGTAGTATGCTAATAACAATAAGGCTAAAAGCTATTATAAAAAACGATTCTTTATGATTATTTTTCTTTGGTTTTTTTTTGGTTGTTTTTGTTTTTGTTTTTGTTTTTTTCCTTAATTAAACTTTAATTGAAGTTGTTGTTGTTGTTATTATTTTATTAATAAATATTTTATATACGAAATTAATTTAATTTAATTTAATTTGTATTTTTTTTTTTTTTTTTTTTGTTTATTTGTTATTCAAATATCAAAGGCTTTCTTTATAATTTAATAAACTTATTGACTTTGTTGTATTAAATTTTTTAAAATTTTCATTAATTTTTTTAAATTATTTTATTTTTTTATTTTTTTTCAGAAATTTGTTATTAATTTGGTGTATTGACTTTGTTAAACTTTTGTTTTTCTTTATTTTTTTTCTGCAATTTTTTTTTTTAACAAAAATTTAATTTTTTTTTTTTTTTTTTTTTTTTTGTGATAAAGTTTTTATACGAACTTTAATAAAAGCTCTAAAAACAAATAATTTTTTTTTTTCATGTTAAGAAGAAAACATTTAATTTGTTATTGAGATTATTGAGAAGGAAATTATTCGAAAAATTTAATTTTTTTTTTTTAATTTAAAAATAAAAATTATCCAATATTATTGGAAAATATACGGGAGATTAATATCGTAGTTATAAGAAATTCTTTTAAAAAAAAATTAAACTTTTAAATTGTTTTTAACTTTATTTTCTTTGTATCGTAAGAGCCTTAAAGCTTTAATTTTAATTTTATTTATTTTT
>QOCX01000071.1:296344-326335 GCA_005959815.1 Sarcophaga bullata
CATTTAATTTCTTTATTGTGTACAAAAAGACCAAGTATGTGTGTGGAAAGGGGGGAGGGGGGCAATCGACCGTTTAAATAGGATATAAACCCTTCTACAGAAATAGTAAAGGATTTAACCACCACCTAAACTTAACGCCTGAACTATACGTGGATCAGCTTTACTACCCTCACGAAATTCTTCTAATGTTAATTTGCCATCATGGTTTTTATCCATTTGATCAAATATTTTATCAACTCGTTTCTGTGGTGTATTCTCATCCTCCGCTTGTGGTTGTTGACCCTAAATTTAGGATGATTTATCGCAAAAAAAATATGAAAATTGTAGATTTTGTATTGCATTGAAGAATTTTTATGTTTCTTTTGTTATTCATTTATTATTTAATACAATTAAAACAACAATAAAACAAAAAGCAGTAAAAATAAAAATAAAAATTAAAATAACAGTACTTACCACCATTTGATAAATGGCATCAACAATGTTGTACATTTCCTCTCTCGTTATGTAACCATCATTGTCCACATCGTACAAGCGAAAGGCCCCTATTTTTTGTTCACCATTGTCATTAAAGACAGCAACAGCAACAGCAGCATTAAATTATTTTAAAATGGTTGGGGAAAAAAATAAAAAAAAAAAAGAAATTGAAATTATTTTACAACCACCATGAAAGTTTTGTATTGAAATAATAATGAAAATAAAATTTACATGCGCTTTTAATTATTTTCACTTGTTTTTTCCAGTGAAATCACTTTGTAAACATGGTCACGCAGATTTTCTAACAATAAGGAAAAAAAAACAAAAACAAAAACATCACCGTAAACGTTTCAAAAAAAAATTGCATAGTTTTTAAAAACGTTGCTCTTTTTATGATGACATTTAAACAATTGTTAAAAAAAAATTCAATGAATTTAAAACAAATATTGTCGATATGGTTGTTATCAGAGAGCCTTTGTTTCCCATAAGGGTTTTACTTTTTTAGTCAACATTTCCAATGTTTCGTAAAAAAAAAAAATCGAATGCAGTTTTTAAGCTCCTTTTGTCTCTTAACATATAAAAACTTCAATAAGTAAAGCATTAAATAAATTTGTCACTGCAAGGGCTATCAAAAGCGATTTTTCTTCTTTCAATATTTTCTGGGTGATCTATAGAAAGTCACTGCCATCTCAACATAGAAAAAATCAACAATTTCAACTTGTTTGTAAGATTTGTCATTCTCTACGTATGTAAATCCTAGAACTCGTCACCAACATCAATCCAGATAAATTTTGGTTCAAGTTTCACTAAAAATGAAACAGTGGTTATATCTCCTTGACACGAAATGAATTAAACGTATGCCATATTAATCGATAACATTTTACAATTTTTGATTTTCCAAGAGAAAAGCTCATCTAATCGAGATATATATTCATCCGACATCATTAAGAGATAATTATTCAAATTCAAAGAATATGGTTTATATGGTGTAGGAATCAAAACTTTCCAAACAGCCTAAGTCGATTTCAATTGGGTTACCAAACTTGTGTATGGACTGGCATAGAATTTTTGTAAAAAAACGAAATCAAAATTGATTTTAAACGAATTGCTTGATTTAGTCCTATTTCCTATTGTAGTTACAATCAACCGCGACTTTGAAGTGAAATCAACAACACTCAGTGCGTTTAGAGTTAACATGGCCCTTAATTGGCCACAAGCTTTTGAGACTTAACCAATAAATTGGTTGCCATAAATTGAAATTTTCAAATTTACCCGAAAGTCATTGCTAAAACCGAACTTAAGAATTGGCATGGAATTGAATCAAATGTTATGTCGTAGCATATAATTTCTAACTAAAGCCACAATGCACCTTTTCACAAACAAATGATCCGGTCCAGTTCACTTTGATTTTTCTTCAAAATAGCTCGGACATTTAGCTTTACCAGCAATGCGTTGCCCTTAAAGTTTTCAGGCATTAGGCTCATGTTCCGCTTACTGAAAATCGATAACATCATGTTTCTTTTCTTCCAGAACAGGTTTGATTAAAACGAGCACTACAATTTTCTGATTTAATCATTATATTGGCCAAACCTGCGGCTTTGGAGAAGCATTTTGTTCGATAAATTTCTCATCGAGCTATTGAGAAAATTTGATCATTGAATGCCACTATATTTATGCGACTTTCGTTGTTGATGTTATCCATTATTGAACCGTGAATGTTGCCATAGCTTGGCAGCCAGTGTATTCGCTTATTAGACGTGAGGTCACGCTTCGACCCCCAGGTCAGGCATCTTATCGATAACGAAATATGAGAGTAAAAATAAAATTGCCATGAAGTTTCTCAAAAATCTGTCGTTCAGAATCGACTTTAAACTGTAGATCCGGCCAATCATGTATAAAATTAACACACACAACAAGTGTGGTATGAGAAGCTAAGTTGTAAAGTTGTAATGAGCAGTTATGTATCTATTGAACTCAGTTTTCTTTCTTTCTAAAACAGGTTTCATAAAAACTAGCATTTTCCTCTTCTCATTTAATGGTTAGATTGGTCGAATGCAGTTGTATAAGGAATTTGCAGTTTTGGAGAAGCATTTTATTCGTTCAATTTCACATTTACTGAAGTGTAAAGGGTTGTTGTATAGATAAAGCTATTGAATAATTTTGATCGTCATGCCATCCTTCAACCATCGTTTTTGATGTCATCCTTTGCAGGACCTTAAATGTATCAACCTCTACTAGTGGCCTTCATAGATGGAGTTTTTTCAGGGAATGGAAACCTTTTAATTTTTAGGATTAAAAAGTTATGGTGATTATGGTGTTCATTCATCCGGAGTACAGCCTAATGACCTTATCATCAGAGTATCTGCTACAATCGGCCAAACATTTGCTGTTAAAATTTGTTTAAAAAAGGAACACAAAGGAATTAGAAATTTATGCTACCTTTAGTTGTGTACTTCACAACATTAACAAGACGTAACATTTGAAATACAAGCGGTTTGGCAATATATTTCGTCTAAAGATTATATTTTTCTCTTCCAATTATATTTCATAATATAATTTATACATACCCCCTAAATATAAAGACAAAAGAGCATTCCATTCTTAAGAATAATTCTTCTCCGTTCTCAATGTATACGTAACAAAAACCACCATATAACGTTACGTTAATGACAAAAAAAATGTTTTTTTTTGTTTTCACGTGTAACAGTGACAGAGCAAAGGAGCAACGGAAAAACAAAATAATAAAAAAAAAAAAATTGGCATAATTTATGGTTAGCCATTTTATAATAAATCATTTGACCTTTCTAAATTAAAACAACAAAACATAAATATTAGCACACACACACACACACACACACACACACACACATACAAAATTACAAATTAATTACAATAAATCTTGATTGAATTCAGAAAAAAAAATGCGAAAAAAAATTGAAAATAAAAAGAAGAAAAGAAATAAAATGAATGAGAGGAAAAAGCAACAGAAAAAAATTTTATTTTGTGGTTGTTAAAGAAAAAATACAAACAACATTTATTCTCTTCATGCATTCATGCATTCGAGCATACATACATACAATATACATATTCATTTTGACTTTACTTACACTGTAATTTTTCATCTAAATTGCCTTTCGATGTTACCGACAGAGCGCGTATAAATTCTTCAAATTCTATTGAGCCATCCTGGTGATGATGGTGAGAGCCAAAATTAAACGGAATTTTTGTGGAATACGATAGCATTTTTCCAAGAAAGTAGAATTAAGAGAGAGATAGAGAGAGAGAGAGAGAGAGAGAGAGAGAGTGATAATTTATTATTAAAGACATTTTTTTTTTGGCATCGTTTTAATGTCTGTGGATTCTAAGAAATATATCAACTATCTCACCCACACACATATAAATTCATTCCCAGTTGCGAAGGTATGAGTAATTTTAAGTGAAATAATGAAATCAGATAATGGCGGGACATGAATACATTGAAATAATTTAAAAATAAAAATATAAAAAGATAAAGAGAATGATTTTAAACTGTCTTGAATGAAAATAATATGAAATTATTAAAAGTTTATTGAATATTAAGTTAATCGATCTAAAAATTCGCATTAAATTTGTTCATGTGATCATTCGATCAGACGAATTTTCGTGCACTTTCTCAGCAATGACATCCCGAATGTTGGCTATCGAATGCTCAATTGTCTCTGGTTTGTCGGCTTAACACTTTTCTCTCAGAAAATAGGCCCTTTTGGTGGCCAATTCACCAATTCGACTAATTAAACGCCCATCAAACGTTTGAGGCAATAAATCGATTGTGACATGAGATATGTGGTCAGTTGGACCATTATGTTGAAAACAGACATCGTCCACGTCAACTTCATGAAGAGCGGTTATCATGATGCGTTACGTGTCTCCATTGACCGTAATGGCTGCGCCGTCCTCATGTTCAAAGAAATATGGCCGAATGATGTTTCCGCTTCACAAGCCGCACCAAACAGTCATTGGTAATAGGTTCATTGGCCTCTGTAAGCCCACGTGGGGTTTTTCTAAGCCCCAAATATGGCAATTTTGCTTATTAAAGTACCCACCAAGATGAAAATGAGCTCCATACGAAAAGATGACTCTTTTTTGGGTCAAAATCGACATCACCGCACAGTCTCTTATTGGTGTAAACCGGTTCATTATATTTCGTGGAGATAATATACTGAATTTTGTGACAGAATAGAATGACATGAGTATTGCCAGATACGAAATACCCGATGGTTCAAATTTAAACCAATAGATGGCCCACCCCAAATTATTTATATGTTACAGCAAGTAATTTTAGAATGATTTCTTATCAGAAACCCTTGTTTCAGTTGATAGACTCTCGCTCAGATATTTTTCACTCATGGCAAGCGCTATAGGTTGATGATTACCAGTTTCCGTTGACCTAAATTGAATGATCTGGATACCAAGTGCATAAGGTTTCATCCGGTTGATGCTATGTGGCACACGGCTCCTGGAACATTCGATATGCTGTGCGAGCGATTTGAGGTCATCGTCGTCTCACATGTCTTACATCGCCTCTCGCATAACATACACAACAAAAGTGGTGCGAGAAGCTGATTCGTAATTCAGACTTTAAGGTTTATAATTACCAATGAAGTAAGATAGACAAAGCCGCAGAGATAGCGACAGAAATAACTTCAAACGAAAACATAAATTCCGGCTCTGTAAAACAAACATCTATACAAAGTCGCATATCAGTTAAGTTCGCTTAGAAGTTGTTCAGGCTTGAAACCAGGCGATCAAGCTACCATATGCTCATTTCCCAAGCACTATTGTATTTACATACCGTACTTACGACTGGAATGTCTTATGCCACCATTTTCCCAATACATGGGGTAAAGTAAAAACTAAAGCATTGCATACTAGATCATCTCAGGTTAGGTTAGTTTTGAAGTTAGGTTAGGTTTGAGGCTATGTTAGGTTTGAGGTCAGGTTAGGTTTGAGGTTAGGTTAGGTTAGGTTTGAGGACGTGTACTTATCATTGGGACTAGTACAATACCCAGAGGTCAAAATGACCTATTGTAAATTCATCCTAGACGAGAGACAGAGGATAGTGAAGGACGAATGGAAATTGGAAAAGGAGAAGAGGTAGGAAGGAAAGGATATAAGAAACAGGACAAAAACGGCAGATGGAAACCTACCTAGCTGTCCAATCTCTATCAAACTTAAAGGTAAACTGTAAAAAACAGTGCATAAACCAGCAATCGAAGATAAATAGACTAGCTAAGGGGCTGAAGTTGTTGGGCTCACACTTCTTTCAAATTTTAAAAATTTTAAAAATTTTAAAAATTTTAAATTTTGCATTCGAAGATGCGTTAAATTGACTGCAGAGAGGGCTAGCGATTGGTACACCGATTGTTGCGACGAGTTTTTTTTTACACTAAAATGACACTTAAAGGATCTTAAAGTCATCTGAAGTAAACAATCAATCGCTCTAAATTTTGCTGAACATCGGAGTTTTGCTTAGCTTACAAGGTCGTACTGTATATAACGTGGTAAGTATGATGGAATGACTTAAAATTGAGCACGGTTTGTAAAAAAATTTCCTGAAATTCTTATAAATTTCCAGCACCAAATCAATACACCACTACCACCATCACAATCAAAGTGTGGGGCAGAAAAGCAACAGCCAAAGATTGTGTTTAATTAATTGGCGAATTGCTATAAGAATGCAACAATAAATCAACTGAATGCCCCAGGGGGAGAAAATAACAGTAAAAACATAAACGGAAATCAAGCATTAAACGGATATAAAAATACAAGAACGATAACTAGAACAACGTTTAAGAAAACATTGCCCACCGACTGGAGTAGAGAAAATTTTATTTGTTTCAATGAAAATGCAAATAAAAGAGAGAGAGAGAGAGAGAGAGAGAGAGGGAAACCAATAACCGATGGCCAAACTACACCCAAAAGATATTCCGGGAACATTAAAACAATAAAAAAAACAAATGAAAACAAAACAAAACTAAGCAAAGATAAGTTATTAAAAGTGGAAGAGAAAAAAAAGAATGGATAAACCAGTGGTTTAACTACAACGTAAAGCGAAATTAAGATTATAATTCAAACAACCAAGTATTAGAAATTCAATATTGCCATTTGATTGATGATTGTTATTTTAAATTATAAATACATATACGAGTATGCACTCTTTATCACACATACATGTGTGTATATATGCTAGTGCTTTTACGTAAAAATATTCCTTAAACTACTGTTTAAATTCAAATCTTTAAACACGTGACTAATGTTAGCCATTTTAATAAACTTTTTACTTGCCTTTTGCGGTTGTAATACGTTGTACATGTTCTTCTTGCTCTTGTTTGTTTTTTGTTTTTATTGCCAAACTTAACTACTTTCGTTAGCAAACTCATTAAACACTTAATCCGTATATCAAAGTTTATATTCGCACTCATTTTCAACGAAAATCTAATGTTTTACCAACAGAGTGGAAACATAAAGTTCTATCGATTTAAGTAGTTTGAAATGGGCCAATAAAAATACAGCAAAAGAGATTAAAGAGGAAAATTTTCGAAGAAACAAAATATTTAAATTTTATTTTTAATAAATATTCCTTTAGCAATGCTTTAAACTATAAAGACTGTGCACGAGAAATCTTTTCTAAAAAATGAAACTGTTAAAATCTTAGCATAAAATCTTAAAAAATAGCCTACACAACGTTACAGGATTTAGCTATGAGGTAGGAGTGTGGTAAATAAGAGAATAATTTAATAATTTAAAATAATCACAAAATTTTCCCATCAGAAACAAGGATCTTCATAGACTGACGAACGAAACACACTTGCATTTTCTTTTTTTTTTTTGTACAAGAGTCCAAACAAATTTTTATTGTTTATAACTCTTAAAAAGGCTTAAATGATCGCAAATGAGGTTAATGTTGAATCTGTAGTTCGAAATAAGCTGATAAAGTGCCATCTATTGTTACTCCTTTTGAAAACGTATTGAATTTTTGAATTTCCCGCAGCTCTGTGAAACATTACCAAGCGATGGCATTGCTGCTGATGTTGCTCTCTAGGAAATTAAAACGCTCTTTGGATAGATTATGTTGAGAAGGTTCAAACTCCTTCTCCATTCGAATCTGGATTGCTGAGATTAAACTGTAGTATTTAGATTTTCCTATACTTCATTTAGAACTTAATAACAAATGTGTAGAATTAGTCAGTCATTCAAGAACATTATAAAGACTTTAATGATATGAACTGTAGGTGTATCTCAGCTATATATTGAAATTATATCGAACCAATAGAACTCTGAAAAGCCTAATACCAAATTACACGTGAAGAGTTTAAAAAGTTATGCTTTCTTTGGTAGAAACCAGAAAATACTGCATCATACACATTGCAGCTTGAGCTTGAAGCTATAACTGAATAATTTTCAATGCCAACATATTTTTGCTTTGCATAAATCTGAGGACTGCGTTTTGCGGCAATAGATAGAGACACCGAAGAGAAAGAGCTAAGTTTCTAAACAAAGCTGCTGATACATTGTATACTGATTATAATGTAGGATAATACTTGAAAATTAGTAAAACTGGACAATATTCTGAAACTATGCTGAATTTACTGAAAAAGAATATCTACACAACGTTTTCAGACGTTTTAAAAATTTATCAAAAAAAAAAAAATTTTTTTTTTTTTTTCCAATAAACCCCCTAACATTGCAATTGTACATAGAGAAAGAGTAAAACGTAATGTAGATACGATATTCCCACGAACCAGGAGAAAAGTAAACAGGTCCACTTTTAGAAAGAAGGCTATCACTAAATAGATTTTTGTGTTAAGTGCGATTTATGTTAAGTAGCGTTGATTGCTTGCAGCCAAATGTCAACGATCTGTCAACGAATCTTACCAATCTGCTGCAATTAAAAAAATTTCGAGAAACAGACAAGGCGTAAATACTACTTCAATCACTCATTTTAAACGTACTATTCGTAGAATGCCATTTATTCCCTGCCAAACAATAATCTCCTCATATTTATTCACAACAAAAAAATAAACTTCAGGAGTGAGTATATTGAAGACCTATACACCTCATAGTTAAGATGTATTATTATTCTTATTGTTAGAAAAAGATGCCATAGTACTGTGACCATACAGTCTATTGTACCTGCCCTCAATTTATATAGTTTATCGCCTCCAAACCTATTCGGAATGATATTCGTTTTCAACAAGAACAATTCTGATATCATCCCATTGATGTTTAGCTACTTAATTATTGAACTGATTCGATAGCACTCGCTATTCAATGCAACTTCATTTTCTGACTTCTTTCAAAACATAACTAATTGATGTAATTGTGATCCGTTAACGGTTAGAGTTTTGCGTTCGCTACAATCGCGGTAATGTAATGGATGAGCTTCAACAAAAACTATTTTTTTGTTACAAAAGTGTTCATCATAGGCATGTTTCAGTTAAGATTAAGCAGCCAAAATGTATTTGCGACACATGGTTGTTTGAATTCAATTCTTTTGCGAGCCGTAAGAGCTACGTACATAAGCCTAGATCCTTTAAAAAGATCCTTATGTAAAACTTTTCACGTGGGCGTATTGTGACCTCGGTGTCTTCTACAAGACTTATTAAAAATTTAAGAAACTAGTTTGTATTCCGAAAGTATTATTTTCCAAATCATTTTAGTCCTAAAGATGAATTTAATCCAACATTTTGTCTACGTTAACATGCTTTTGTTTTATTACTGCCAACAATTAAAATTATAATTGCCATTCAGCGGTCAGATGCTAAATTAAGCATAAAATATTGGTATCAGCTGTTAACTGAAAAAAAAAATGCACAAGGAATATTTATGATCGAATGCTAGTGTAAATGAAAAATATTTATGAATTCATAAATGCAAGTAAAACTGATAAATAACCATAAGGAAGAATAAATTAATTTAATTAAATGACAAACAAACAAACAAACAAAAATATAAATAAACGCTGGGGAGAGAGAGAATATCAAGATAAAATAAAGTGAAATGAATGAAATGAATGAAATGAAATGGAAAATGTTTTTAAATATTAAATCCTGTTTTTTTTTTTTTTTTTTTTTTTTTTTTTTTTTTTTTTTTTTTTTTTGTGTGTAAAACTTACATTATTTTCATCGATACTCGGAACATAACCGATGCAATTTACTGATCCCTTGAGGGAAAATTGTTTGTAGATTTTAATAAAACCCTAAAGGCATAATTATGCAAACGTATAAAGCAATAACAACAACAACAGCAACAGTCAGATAAAATATTATGAAAACATTTTAAATAGAAAAAAAAAAAAAAAAAAAAAAGGCATCAACAGCATGTGGCCAAAACATAGAAAGTATGTGTAAGTGTATGTATACAGAAGACATGTTAAAAAAAAAAGTAAAATATCGTATGTAAAAATGTACCAAAAAAAAATAACGTATAACGTAACATTTAATGGCGCCCCATATGACAAGGCAATGACGCCGTAGAGTAAAGCATAGAAATAGCGACGAAATAATAGTCGTTAGAAGGGAAGCAGAAATGCAAAAGTGAAGCAACGGAAAGGCAATGACAAGCAAACAAAGCAAACAACATGGATTGTTGTCAGGATTTTAATATTTTTTTTGTTTTTCCAACCCCACCCCCAATTTAAATTGTTGTTGACATTGTTGGCATTGTGGAAACATTAAACAAATCCACACAATACGAGACATCAGCGGCAACAATTCATTTAAAACCGAAATATGTTACACATACATACGAACATAAATACCCAAAATACCATATCAAATGACGTTATTAGATGTCGCATATAATAATACGTTATAGACGTACAATATATGAAATAGAAAAAAATGGAAAAAATAAAAAATACCAACGAATATCATGTTACAAACACATTTAATGCAGTTACGAAATCCGTCACACAAATAAAATTCATTATTGTTGTTGAAATAGTTCGTTTAATAGTATAGACAGACGCCGAGTTGTTTTCCATTCAGCACACAAATCAGCATACGTACACATAAACAGTATCATTATGGTTAGTTCATGTCACAATGACGATCCAATTTTGATTAGTAAATATGCAGCATAAAGATTATTTCAAGAAAATCACAAAAAAAAAAAAAAGAAAAAAAGAAACAAAGGAAATTAGTGAGAGAGAAGAACATAAGAAAATAGAAAATAAAATATTTAAAATTTTTATTAATATTTTGTTTCAACTAGAAAATATTTGAGTTTGTTAACCTTACAATTAACACTAATCAGGCCATTAGGAATTGAATAGTAAATCACGCAATTCTCTATTCTCTACAATTACTGTCAAATACAAACTAAATGATGCAACTGACAGATGTCTATTAACTGGAGTACTGTTGCTGTTTCTGTTATGCAGCAATTCTAATGGTCCTAATGGATCAGAACAGACTCAAGCTGTTAACGAATCTTATCAATATGCTGCAACTACAAATACAAAATAATTGGAAAAGAGTCGAGTGATTAAAGAAATGTTAGATCGATCAGTGTTTTGAATGTACTGTTCGGAGAACTTATTGTTGCCGTAGTCTAGTTTGTAGTCAAACCGCAGGTCAGACATGTCTAACAAAAATAAATATAAAAAAATATATCTTGGGCGACTTCCTCCCGGTAAACTTCTGGCAAATACTCTGAGATTAAATTAAAATTGTCATGAAAAGTTTATCAAAAATATGTTGCTCGGAGACGCCTTTAAATAAAAAATTTTCAGACTCCATTAGCAGCGTAAAAGCATCCCCCCCTTGCATGTTAATCTGTATGTCGCATGTGATCTGATATCCTACCTAGCTCGTTCAGTACCACACTACATTCTATTTATCCTCATAACAGCCAAATACTTGAATTCAAAAATTAAATTGTGAGCACATATTTTAATAACACAGTCTTCCGCTTAGAAAGTATCCACGAATTTCTTCATGAGTTCGAAAAATTTCATTCTGGAACCAAAAACTTCCTTTCTATCTCAAGATCTGTTCGTAACACCTTCAGAATAATTATGTTATGTTGGTTACTACAACCCTTCAATTAGGATTACTACCTGCCCGACTCTTCTCATACCACTTATGTTGGGTATGTTAATTTTATACATGAGTGGCGGGACCTACAGTTTAAAGACGACTTCAAACGATATATTTTTGAAAAACTTTTCACTTACACTCTTAGATTTTGCCAGTAAACTGCTGAGAGGAGGAAGTTTGAACCGTGGTCTCAAGTCTAACAAGGCAACACACTACCTACCCGATTACGGCAACATCTGAGTCATTAAATAGCATCTTTGCTCTGTCTTGTATATGGTCCGCTAGTGAACACATGAATTTTTTGAATCTATGTCGCCTACGTCTCCAAACAGCATTTCCATTTATATGGTCGGCCGTTAAAAAGCAGGCAGGCTAGAAGCTGTTGTCCTTGGCATCTTATTTTTTATTTATTTCTTTATTTTTTTTTTTGTAATTTTTAAACTTTAATAATCTCTCAATCGCCCCAAATATCATTCAGATTTGGTCAGAAACAATCAAATTCTATTGCTTTCTTCTCTATACATTACTTAGGGCTCATGCAACCAGTGGATGCCATATAGAATCATAAAGAAATTTTCATATGATCTATTCACAGCTTTCCCATGAGCAACATTTTATCTTAAAAAAAAAATATTTTTTTTAAAATTTATATTTTACTAACAAGAGACCCTAGGTGGATTACAAAAAAAATTCCGTGGCCTTTCTAGGTTAATTGCAAGAATTTTTTAATAAATTAAAAAATACTTTTTAAATAACTTCTCTGTGCATACTTACTTGCTCTGTGAGAAACCATTGGGACAGTCTTTTAAGAATCCTTAGCCGCATTTATTGTATGAATTTTTAATACAAAAAAAAAAAAGAAAAAGAAAAGAAAATAAAAATAAATAAAAAGAAAATAGTTTTTGTTTTTATTATTATTAAAATTATTATAGCCAAAAGTATGATGGGAAAAAGAAACTATTCTCGCTTAAGGAATATAAAATAAGTTGTTAGAAAAACATCAAAAAAAAATGGAGGATAATGCAGTAGCAGATTAAAATTAAAATGAAAACAAACTCACAGAAAACTTACCATTGTCTGATTTCTTTTTCTGTAACTGCAAGAAAAGAAGAAAAAAGAGAAGAAAAAATTTAAATTTTTTTTTTTTTTCCCTTTTTGAATACAAAACTTTATTGAAAACTAATAAAAATAAAATATAAAGAAAATATGCTATGATAAAAAAAAAAACAAAAAAAGTTTTACAATTTTAATGCAACAAATTTTGTCGTTTAGCAAATGAACATGAAAAGAAACTCAACTTTACTGCTTTAAAAACAAATGCTATTTGGAAGACAAAAAATATGCGTTCCATAAAACTTTATCGCCATACATACGTTCATAAATGTTTTTGCAAATTGAAAACTACAAATTCAATTTGAAATTTTTCATATTCTGTTCGATTTTTATTTTAATTTTTTCAGTATTTGTTTCAGCTTCTAATAACAAATATCATTTAGATTGTCTTGTGTATTCCTATTTCCACTGTTCCGTTCATAAAAACGATTATGATTCACAGCAGCCAAATAGCATTCGGTTTGATTGCAATTTATAGCAATAAAAAATCCATTGTTTTTGGCTTCAAATATCTGCCTCCTCATCAGCTTATGTGGGTTGTGTGAGCGAATGGAAGACAACAATTCCATTTTCATTTCAGTTTTTATTGTTTTTTGTTTTTGTTATTCTGCTATTTCAACTGTTATTGCTACTGCCAACGTCTACTATTGCTGCTGCTGGTTGTCTGTTGTTGATAATCATTGTTAATGGTTTTCAATGGAAGATTTATTGTCTTGTTTATTTTATGTATTTGTCATTTTACCTTCTCATTTCCAACGAGTCTTCTCTTTTTTCTCTTTTCTCTGCTTTTTCTAGTTCAGTTTTATTTATTTGAATATCTTCTAGTCTTTCATTTGCTATTTATTTTTGTAACAAGAAAACAAAAGGCATAAGAATAGATAAATATGACCTCTCTCTATCTCTCTCTCTCTCGTTTTTATTTTTTTTTTTTTCATTTATTTGTTATAATATATCAATAGACTTAGAAAACTTATTATCATTTAATATACAATTATTGTATATCGTATATCGTATTTCGTATATCGTATGTCGTATATCGTACTTAATTGGTTTGTTTTTTCTTTTTGTATTTCAATTCAATTTCTCTTATGATTTGTCGTATGGTCCTCTAGTGCGTATGATTATTTTTCTATTTCTTTCCATAACATATTGCAGTTCACATCTATAAATTATTCATACGTCGTGTGGTCCTTTATTAATTTGAATAGAAGTAATAAATATTAGACGTTTTTTTTTCTTCGTTTTATTAGAATTTAGATGAAGTATTGAAAATAGTTTGCTATTCGTAATAGCAAACATGTTATTATTTTTTATTTTCCTTTTTTCCAATTTGTATTGAACAGTATGCCAAACGTACATACAAACATACGTATGTTAACTATTATTTAATATGTTATAAAAATTATTGAGAAAATTCCATCACTAATTATCGGTAGAAGGAGTAACAATTATCTAGCAGTTGAGTAGGCTTATTAAACAACAGCAGCCTCGAGTTCAAGCTCCACTTTAAAATATACACGAAATATGAAAAGAAAAACATTTGATTTGAAAGTAACTGTTTAATGTGAAAATCTGTCATGCGGAATCAGAAACTAAACCTTACTGAAAGCTCGTAAGGACTGTCACCTACTTCAGTGAAGCTTTATTTTGGAATACGCATGGTGGATTAAGGTGTTAATAGCGTAACGTAAAGAAAGTGGTCAGTTTTATTAGAAATAAATGCTTTAATCTGAGAGTTTTTTGAAAGAACTGTCTCCTATAACCTGTGACTTCTTCCCATATTTTTGCCAATTTATGGATACCGTACCAAAACAACAACGAAGTCGCCTTAATCTAGAAGGTAGTGTGTTGGCATATTAGATGTGAAGTCAAAACTCCACATCAGACAACTCCAACAAAATGGAACTTGAATAAATATTTTTTCTGCTACTTTCCCTCAGCAGACGTCTAAAAATTGCCATGAAAAGTTTCTCAAAAATCCATAGTTCAGAGTCGACTTTGAGCAAATTCCAGTAAAATGCTCTGTGTCGATCGATACAAATGATAGTCAGAAGTGGCAAGGCAATCTTAGGCTATATGGCAGGAAAGACAAAAGCGTTTTTACAATTGAAATTTAGGGTTTCGTATCTGAACTTTTATGTGGCAATATAAACTTCAAACGAATTAATTGTTCTCTATACGGGTTGCTTGGGAAAGTTTAAGTTAGATTTACTAGCTCATAATGAAAAGTACTCCTCTGATCTCATTAAGTACAGAGCATTATCTTGGCTCAATAACTATTTCACTTGAGCCCTATATTGTGGTCATTTTTATCGCCAGTAATAATTCAATGCTAAAATTATCTTTTTTTCAAGCAACCAAAAATCATTTCAGACATTAAAAATAGTCACGCGGCTTCCGTCCATATGGCATCTAATTACCTGCTCTGTTTGTGTGGCGCTTAATTATTTTGCAATTGCTGCGACTCTTATCAGTAATTTTCAATTTTTGTGGTTTCCAAAACTGTTCTCATTGATATCACTTGAAACCACTCAATACACTGTGTTTTCGATAATGCGTGCTCACAAGGAAATGGTCACTACAGGGAAATAGTCACTTGCATATGCAATTTACTTGGAAAAAAATAAAACCCCCAGAAATGAGGCTTTCTCGGCAGCTTGAAAGATTTTCCATCATCAAGTATTGACCGATTTTGATAGTTCGAGAAGCAAGTGGTGTCTTCTAACTAGTTTTAAAGTTATACTATCTAACAGCAGAAAAACAGAGAGATAGTATACGTATAGTAATATTAAAAGTCGCCGTAGTGTAGTAGGTAGTGTGTAGGCTTATTAGATGTGACGACAATGTTCAAACCTCATATTAGGTAACGAAACATGAAAAAATATTTCTTCGTCGGCTTTCTCTCTGAGAGTAAATAAAATTGCTACGTAAAGTTTCACACGTAGGTCCCTCCCCTCATGTATACAATTAGCACACACAATGGTATAAGAATCTAGGTCGTAGTCCTAACTAAAGGGTTTTAAAGACCACTTATGTGTTGTATGTAATCATTAAGCAATTAACAAGCAACACATGCCTTATTCCCTCCATTAATTATTTAAATCACTTGCAATATTTTATTTAAAACTTTAATCAACTTATTGTTGCACTTTTTTTTTGTTTTGTTCGTCTGCCATTTGTTTGTATATTTGTCTTGAATGAAAAGATGATAAGGTCAACTGCCTTTAAGCTGCAGCTCGAATACCAAGAGTTATTCCATGAAATATTCTCCTTGAGTAATAGATGTCATTAAGCGAAAACGTGCATTTTGTTTGCGAATATTTTTATTAGCAAAAGAATATTTTTGATCAAATACTGTGGATTACGTGCTGATTATAATAAAGCATTCAATGAACAACATCAACCAGGATTTAACGAAACACATTATCATTCAAACTCTATTATTGGAAAAATATTAAATGGAAAATACAAGAAAAAATCTATTCTACTTGAGAGATGTTTAAACTCAATTAGATGAGTAAACGAACGTTAAGAAATGGAAGCTATTTGGGGTGAAATTTTTTAATGGAAAAAAGTGCTTAGCAAGAGTAATTTTAATGACCATCCTTGAGCTTGAATGAAATGATGTTTCGGATCATTTAAAACTAACTCTAACATACGTTACGGGGCATAAAAATTTTGTTGGAATTCCTATTGCTGGCCAGAACTGGGACGGCGGTCGTAATGTCCGACATTTTAGAAGGCATGGGCACTTCGATTGCCTCAATTAACTTGAACATGATCTACAGTTATTATAGAGAATTTTAATCTCGTAGGCATGAATACTGCTAGATTCTGCCCAACACTACATACATACATAATTGATCATTACAACAATTTATGCAGGATAACAACTTTGTTTCTCAAACCACTTATGTTGTGTGTTGCCTTGAGTGGTAGGACCTACAGTTTAAGGTCTACTCCCAACGACAGGTTTTTTTGTGAAACTTTTCACGGCAACTTTTTATTTACTCCCAGAATTTTTGCCTGATATCTGCGAAGAGAAAGTCACCGAAATTTTAATTTGCGTTTAATTGGAGATATCTGTTCCTGGGGTTTGAATCGAGGCCTAATCCACCTAATCCACTACGGCGTCTGCATTCTGTCCTTAAATTATTTGGCCATCCATGTGGCGATTCTTAAGGGCTACTGTCCTTTTGGAAAGCATGTCTAAAAACTCTGCATTCCGGCAAATGTCTTCTACAAAATCTGTGGATATAAGAAAGGGGAAAAAACTGTCTTTCACCGCATGTGTCAGTGTCCTACTCTGTTCATCAAGAGACGTCTCACTATCTGACATATTTGACCGAACTCTCTAATATAATTACTGCTGCATTATCAAGATTTAATTGGGACTTGAGTTGGCTTTTTTTCGGTATGTTTGATCTCCGGCTAGTTTTGATTGTGGCATCACAATGGGCTTAAATGGAGAGACTCTTCTAAGTTAATCCATCACTTTACCAGACCTTACCTAAAGCTGCTACGCTTTTATTTCTTCGACATGTTGGGTCTCTTCTTCTAAGGGAATCAACCAGTTTACCTAACCTAATTTTTTTTAAATCATATTAAGAGACAGAAAAAATTTGTTTGTGTCCACTCCTTACTTCCAAATAAAAATTTATTAAAAATATTTCTTTCTTAAATTTTATTTTCTCTTTAGATTCTCCAAAGATATGTTGCAAGAAACTACAATAGAAAGAATATTTTCTTTGTTTTCGTTTTCTTCGGCAGGATATGCATAATAAAGACTGAATTTTGATTAAATTTTTCATGATTTTTCATTTATCTTTCCTTCTCTTGTTTTTCTTTCAAGAATAGACTCTTTATGGTCTGAACTCAGAATGATGTCAAATGCAATGAATGATATACTCGTATGCCATGTCGATGTCTCGACACAGATTACTGAGTGTAGGGGGGAAAAATCACATGAAATTTGCATAGAAAATTAACATATTCTATGGATTATCCACTGGTTTGATAAAGAATTCAAACATTGCTGTACGCCAGACATATTTATAAGCCTTAGATAACCAGAAATGAAATTTGTAGTTTGTAGTTTCATATTGTAGTTTTCATATTGAAAACATTTGTCAGAAATTCTTTTATAATTTCAAGGATTACAGTTCTTTTCTTTTTTCTTTTTTCTTTTTTCTTTTTTCTTTTTTCTTTTTTCTTAAGATTTAAAAACTTTTGTCCTCAAACATGTTGCAGTCTATTGACCTTGTTCAACTGTGTTGTTCAAGTTCGTGATGAAATGTCTTTAGAAATTTATACGACAATAGTATTTTAAGTTTTCTAATAAAAAAAAATTGCTCAATTTAATTCAAAGTCTAAGGAAATTCTTGTCGTAAAATGAATGAAATTTTTTCATAAACATGCATTCGATAAATTTCATGGCATTTTGTTTAAAACACAAACAAATTTAAATTTTTATTGTGGGCCATACAACCCTTCAGTAAGTCGACTCTGAACAACAGATGTTTGAGAAACATTTTCATGGCAATTTTTCTTTAACAAATGATGTCTAGCCAAACATTTAAACACCAAAAACCACTCGACTACAATATCCTGAGAAGAAAATTAGCATTAGAAAGCACTGTACTCAGATTCAATAAATAGATCGTAAAGGGGTCACTTTGAGCATAACCCTCTAAGTTCTCGCCATGGTGAATGCACACGAAAATCTTAATGCGCTGCAACAACGCACAACTTCGCTGTTTTAGGGTTTTTGTGTAACAAGGCAATAAGAACAATAAGAAATTGAGACCATTGGCCCTCACATGAGGTATAGCGAGAAAGACGTTAATTATCGCCACTGATGATCAATCTTTTTAAAGTTAATAAGGAAAGCTATCTAACAAGTAATCCGGAAAAGTCATGTCATGTCTTAGCATACAGCTGGATTTCTTTCTGCGTTTTTGTGCCCGGTTGTATAGGGAGGGCCATCTATCGGTTATTTCGAATCTGGCAATACTTATGTCATTCTATTCTGTCACAAAATTCAGTATATTATCTCCAGTGAACACAAAGAATCGATTTGCGCTTGAGCAACGTTGGGATTTGTTGGGTTCAGAATACCTGTGCGTGGCTTCAGAACACCTGTGCGTGGTTTACAGAATTCAATGTACCCTCTGAGAGTTTAGTGAGGTTTATGGAGCGGAGGCAGCATTAGCGCATATTTCTTTGAAAACGGAATTGACGCAATCATTACGGTCGATGGAGACACCTATCGCACCATGATAACCAATTTTTTGTACCTGCTCTTCATGGTATTGATGTGAACGATGTTTGGTTTCAACAGGATGGTGTTACTTGCCACACATTTCATGCCACAATTGATTTATTGCATCAAACGTTTAATGACCGTTTAATTAGACGAAATGGTGATGGTCGACCAATTCGACAAGAAGCTCAGTTTTGACACTATTGGACTTTTTTGTGTGGGGCGCCGTTAAAGAAAAGTACTATGTCAGCAAACCAGAGACAATATAGGATTTTAAGGCTAACGTTAGTGATGCAATTGCCCTAATATGATCCCAAATGCACGTAAAAGTGCACGAAAATTGATTTAATTGAATGAGATACTGTAAGGCCAGCTGCAGTGACAAAATATTCCATTTCTAATGGGAACAATAACACATCACAGCAAAAATATAAATTTGAATATAAATTTCAAGTTAAATCACA
Source organism: Sarcophaga bullata (assembly GCA_005959815.1). Taxonomy (NCBI): domain Eukaryota; kingdom Metazoa; phylum Arthropoda; class Insecta; order Diptera; family Sarcophagidae; genus Sarcophaga; species Sarcophaga bullata. The sequence goes on from QOCX01000071.1 coordinate 315,739, forward strand.
ATCCAATCCACTGTTTTTGGTATTCCTTTGTCTTTATTGTATTATTCGGTATGCCTTTGTCACCAATGAGTGACACTAATAAGTGACAAAGGCATACAAATCGATACAAACTCGTACAAATCGGTACAAATCGATGGCAAACTCGGTTTAATTGCAAGAGAACATCGTACAACATACCATTGCAATATGTACGCAACGGTGTTTCTGTTCTAACATCAACCAAATAAACATCTGATGCATATGTTGATGTTCAACAGACTACATACCATTTTGTGTATATTTTATAAATTGCTTCTGGCCAATCAGTTGGACTTTAGGATTTTTCTGTCGACAACTAGCGTGTCCCTACTTATAATCTGACAATCAATATTTTATAATCCTCAATGAAGGACACAGGCTCTTTCAAGCAGCCTATAAAACCTTTTAAATGGTACATCAAAATATTCATAAAAAAGATCAAATCGTTGTCACCGCAGTCTAGTAGGTAGTATTTTGTCTTATTAGAAGTAAGGCCACGGTTAAAACGCAAATCTTTCTACCGAAAAAAAAAAAATTTTTTTTTTTTATTATCCAAAGTTGACAAACAAAAAGGGGAGAATCTTGTTGTTTTTCTATGCAAATTTTTGTTGAAGAATTAATTCATTAGTAAAGTCAACAAAAACAATTCGAATTTAGATTGTATTTTAGTTATGAAGCCGACAAGAGGCAAATGAAAAACATTATCAAAAAGTATGGAAACGTAATTGAAGGCAATTAAAGAAATTGCCAAAGAAAAAGTTCAATCCACTCAAGACATTTACTTTTGATTTTATAAATTTATTTACAATGTAAAGGAAAGGAAGGAAACTGAAGCAGCATATCGAGATTTCAATTTAAATCACACACACACACATTGAGAAATAAAATCGAACAGAAATAATTATTGATTAAATGTCGATGTATGGACAGATGGAATTTAATTATTTAATGTTACATTAAATGCACACGAAATGATTGCATCGGTAACCAAATGGATTCTGTAAGTAAATACAGTGACACAAAATATTTGTATTGAAGAAATAATTTCCATAACATTTTACATCCGGTAGTGTGCTGTGCATTTATTGAAAATAAAATTTTGTTGCTCCACTTGCTTTCCTTTTTTTTTATTTGTTCTCTCTTTATCTTTTGTTGTTGTCCTTTTTTATCGTTGATTTAACCCACATTTAAAATTTAAATTTTTTTTTAACCAGTCCCACAATTACATGCAGTAACAAACAAACGTTGTGTTTATATTTCATGCAACAGTCGGTACTAGTCGTTATGTGTACACAAGTATTAAATGTTACACTGGAAGAAATCTTTCTCTGCTTTTATTATTTCATTTATTTTGTTTCAGTTTCTTTAATCAAATTTTTTTCCAGCTAATCAATTAACTAATAACAGCTAACTGTAGCAGCTTCCAGAATGGTGGCATTTGGGTGTTGCCTAGAAACACCCTCTATTCAAATGTATTGAGTTGTTGTATTAGACCTAGTAGTAAGGAACCCTGTTCATTTAATCATATTTCTTCTCTTGAGATTCCTTATTAGTATTATCGTCTTTAGAGGATTAGAAATTCCTGAGTTTTCTAGAAATTATTTAGTCGAGCATTCTTTTCCTGCATGTGCTCCATTTTTAGTATTTAGGTTTTGAATCCAAAAGCCATCATCTGGCTATTCATATACCATTTGTAAAACCTGTTCGTCTTAGTTGTTGTTTCCAAAGGCAATGCAAATGATGACAATCTGTATGAGCAATGACTTATCGCTGTAATCTGTAGTATGTTGGCCTATTTATGGACCTCAAGAGTTCAAACCTCAGCTTAAAAAAGAGAGAACAAAAATATTTTTCCGCATTCACACCTCAGCAACCTTTTCACAAAAGCTCTGAGAGTATTTAATTACTATGAAAAGACTTCTCAAATCTATCATTCAGTTTCAACTTTGGACTGATGGTCCCAATACTTGTAGTCCCGAATAATGCGTTGTAATGGTCCTTTAACATGTTGACTGCCACGACAGACAAAATAAGAACAAAACCACGAGTTATCTCGCAGTTCCGCAGTCAACGTGTTAAGTACATACGTACATATGTATGTAATATATGTATTTACAATGAGAATGTGTTTGTTCAACTGATGTAATATGAAAGCAGAATTGGGAAAGTATGAGCATATTTTGGGAATATCCTTATAATTCGATAGTGATAGGGTGTTACCAATATCAATTATATTCGGAGACTTTCGGGCAATTATTTGTTTCCCCCCTAGTAGGAAAAAGAGCTAGGAATCAACAATCAGCACGATTTCCCACTACTGCACCTAATACTCGGAGAGCATTTCTTTTAGGCGACTATAGATTGCAGTCCCATTAGCCTATTACTTGCTACAGCCGACCAATCATCTGATTAGCTGGAACAGCAAAAATAGTCTAAGGAAACGAAAACAAAACCCCAAAAGGGTACTGGAAAATAAAGAACTGGGCTCTTAATTGGATAATGGTGCAATAGAGTAGAATATCTCTTCTGATGTATGTCTAAGCGAAAATTTCCGAAACAAAAATCTCTGCCAATTGAACATGTGCAACAAATGTTTCTGCATAGAATTAGAAATTCCTTCAGCCTTACACCTTCAAACAGTCAAGTGGTTCTTGCAGCCCAGCAATGAAGCTTGAAAATGAAGAAAGAGTGGTTAAATCTCCTCGACTCGTTATGACACTTTTGGGTTTGTGAACACGTTTGTTATAATAGTAATGCGATAGCAGACTATCATGGGAATGAAACTCTATGGCACTAGAGAGAAAAATTAGTATTTTGTTTATTTTTTATTTTCACTTCTTTGAAAATATTTGTCAACATTGTGTTCAAATTTTTCTTGTTTTTTTTTTACTTCGTATAAAATAAAAATTCCGCAAATTCCTTTAACCCTTAGGACTGACTTAACAAAATTTTGTTAGAACTTCGAAAATTTTTAAAACATTTTTCATTGACATTTTTCTTCGAGCGTATCCTACAAAAATAGTAAATGTGAATGTAATTATTTTAATGGTACAGTGGGTTTTGTGGCAACTCCCTCATTGTTTACCTATTAAAACAGTTACTTTGTATTCGTGTGGGTAGCAGCAGCAGAGTAGTTTTATTTTTTTTTTTTTTTTTTTTGTTTCAACAAAATCCATATCGTGCCATCAGACCAGTCAGTTAGGCAGTCAGTCAGTCAGTCATGCCATCAGTCAGCCGAAGCAAAACAAATGAACAAACATGTTACGGCTACAACTACTACAACTATGACAACAAAGCAATGGTTATGTCTGTCACATGTCAATCATTTTGTTTAAGTTTTAAATACTTTTCACATTTTTTTTTCCTTTTCGTTTTTTAGTTTTCTGCATTGCCTTTCTGTTCTAACAATTCCGCTTCGTTCTGACGATACCAATGTACGTCATTGACATTCGATATTTAAGCACAGACATGTTGTTGGTGGATGAACAGTTGCTTATAAAATGTTAGCAGTACTATGTGTAAAGAACTATTTCCGTTTGAATTTTAAATAAAAAATTTAATAGTGAAGCCTAGATCCTGTGAATGGTAATTTGTTTTTTTATGTTTTCTACGGCTTATGTTGTAAAATGGAAGATTCGCCTCATTTTCTTTCTTGGGGGCCTTTTCATGTAAATATCCATTAGACTTTGATCTCAGGATTACTGTCTAGCTGCTCCTAACATCCATGTTATGTGTCCTTATATTTATTTATTGGCAGTAGCACGACTGACTGTTCAACGAGGTCTCCAAATAACGTATGTGCAAAGCTCACACTACCCATATTATGTGTCCTTATTTTAATTTATTGGCAGTAGCAAGACTAACTGTTTAACGAGGTCTCCAAACGACATATTTGAGGAGATTTCTTATGGCAATTGTAGTTTTCTTCTCACAAGTTTTGTCACAATACCTTTGAGATATTATTTTCGAACTAAGGTTTCTGGTCTAGCCTACTACGTAAAATTCCCCATTTTAATTTTCGTAATTTCGTAATTTCGTGTCCTCTAGCAGTGCTACTTTTACAACACCAGCTGTTTCATAGTTAAACATGCAACATATGAAAGATGAAAGACCTGGCAAATATGTTCAACTATGTTTATATATTTAACCACACATACATCCATGAGTATTTGTATGTATGTATGTATGTATGTATGTATTTAACTACATATGAATATTCATAGCAAGGAAAAGTAAAATAATGTTTTCCTCCTCCCCTGCATAATCCAGTCAGTCATCATTGTTACCATATCGTCATCATTGTCGTCTGTAACTACATCAGCAGGTGGGCCTGGTTGTATCGTTTTAATGGAAATTACCTATGCATGCGTATCTGTGTATGGTGTCTCTGTACACTTCTTTTTAATAAGGCTTTAATAAATTTATTCAATATAAATTTCATTTTTATGATTAAGTTATAAAGGAAATCTCCCAAATGCTTGAAATTACTTTAAAAATAATCTGTAAGGCAATTAAGGATATTATCATGACATTGCTCTGTGTGTGTATGTGTGTGTGTGTGTGTGGAAGCCAGTTCAATTCGTATGCCTAAAGGAAATATTGAATGTAGACAAATGTAATCAAGAAATTTAATACAATATTTGACGGGTTTTTAATACATCCCCCTCTATATATGTATGTATGTATGCCTGAGGCAAAGTGTGTGCTTTACATAAACAATTATCAAAGGAATACTGTTTCTATCTGTACTTTGATAAATATTTGTAAGCAAAATTATAAGTCCTCGGATGTAATTGCTTAAGTTAAAAACAAAAATGAAACAAAGTTGAAATATAAAGGATTCTTTTAGAAAATGAAAGGAATTTTTGTATTAACATGACCCGCTTACGATAGACGGAGTATAAACACAATGTATAAGCCTGTATTGATCGTAGCAAAGGATATACATTTTATTTACAGTGCCAAAAGTCTAACAAGCGATAATAAGCTTCACCATATTTTTGTGCACGAAATGTGTTTAGAAAAATAAGAAATCCTTTGTCATTTTATTATCGATTTTGTGTGTGGGATAATTTTTTTTCAAATTTATTTATTTGTTGTGCAGTGCAATTGTTCCGGTTAGAAATGGAATATTATTTCATCGAAATGGCAGCCGCGGCTGGGCTCCCAGTACCTCATTCGATCCGACCAATTTTCATACACTTTTTCGAGTGTATGGGGTGGTGTCTCGGTACTGGCATCACGAATGTTGGCCTTCAAATGCTCAATTGTCTCTGGTTTGTCGGTATAACACTTTTCTTTAAGGGCGCCCCACAGAAAGTATTCTAACGATATGGAATCGCAGCCTCTTGTCAGCCAATTGACATCACCATTTCGGCTAAAAGGCCATCACAACAAATCGATTGTGGCATGAACTCTGTGGCAAGTTGCACCATACTATTTGCAAAGAAATATGAGCCAACGATGTTTCCGCTCCACAAATCGAACCAAAAAGTCGCTCATAATGGGTGCATTAGGTTCTGTACGATCACATGTAGGTTTTCTCAGCCTCAAATACGGAAATTTTATTTATTAAAGTACCCAACAAGATGAAAATGGGCTTCATACGAAAAGATGATTTTTCTTGGACAAATCGACATCATCGTACAGTTTATTGTTGGCATTAATTTCCAATAAATCCGAACGTTGCTCAAGCTTAAATCTAAATACACTGTCGAAATTGGTATAAATTAAGAGACCACCTACATACCTATTGAAAGTTTTTATCAGTTTTTGAGGCATAGACACCAAATGCATGATTTGATCTTCCCACTCTATTTTTTAAGCAGATACGTAAATTTCCTGACTCACAAGGATAAGCCATCCATTCGGGCGTGGAATAGATGTGTTGCACATGATTATCCATTTAAACAATTGTCATGGCATTCCGGCAAATGACTTATGCCGGAGCTGTAAGACTGAGGAATAGTAAAACAACTGTCTTTCACCTCTTGTATCAATGTCCTGTTCTCATCAGAAAAATCTTTAAATCAATGTGATGTTATGCTATTCAATTGTGATGAACTGTCACTGTTTTATAGAAAAAATTCAAGGACGGTTAAACAAGGCGGTTAGGTATGATGATAGCAGCGCCTTAGTATCTCAAGAACTCAAACGTACATAAGGATCTCTGGTTCGTAATACAGTGGACTAACATGGCTACATTTCGTTACACAAGAAGAACACTGTAGCACTTAGCTCCACTTGAGATACCCAATATATTCGCATGTAAATAGCTATGAAAACCGAATGTTTTCCCGCATCCACTTATTCGCATTTCAATTTTAGTTTCAAAATTCCATGAAAAATTGTAAAAAAAAATTCTAAAAATGCTTGTTTCTTTGTCATAAAATTTCAATTTATTATGGACTTAATAGGTTCTTAACTAATTTCAATGGCTTTTTATTGTCCTGAAACGAAATTACCTGATCTTAAGCAATTACGACCATCTTCCAAATAACATCATAAAAGCATTTAATTTTCCTCTTCTTTTTTTCTCATTTTTTTTTTCTTTTCACTGGCAACTTAAAAGAGAAACTCAAACGATGAAAAAAAATTCAATTCTTTTTAAAAGAACAATTTTGCGACAATAATTTATTGTAGAATTTATTTATGTTGTCATTTATTAAATAAACTAATACCACTACAAGCCAGAAAGAATACATAGAGCATATGTGTATGTATGCCAATACAGAACAAATACCTTAAAATGCCATTTGAAAAGGATGCACAAAAATTTCCAAATTTCTATTGAAAGATACAAGCACGCAGATATCTAAAATGAAGTGGCACTCACAGAAAACGAATAAAGCACAATACATGCAATTGAAACTTTCATTTAAAAAAAAAAAAGGTATTTAAAGAGGAGGATGAATAACATGAAGTGGGAGAAGTTATGCCACAAAAGAAGATTAGTCGTTAATGAAAGGAGGTAGAATTTGTTTTGCGAATGGCAAAACCACATTTTTACTTTGCCAATGTGTTCACAATACAAACTAAATATTGTTGTAATAATTGTTGACCTTTAAACAAATGTTTGGAAAAGAAAGAGGTCACCGTCATAAATTTAATTTTTTTTTTCTTTAATTTTATTTTTTTTTTTTTTATTTTTTTTTTTTTTGGGGGGTTATTTCAAATAAATAAATTGAATTTTTTTCCCCCGGTTTCGACACTAAAGAAATAAATTCTTTTATATTTCCTTGAACTTAAGAGGAAAAAAGGAAGAGATACTTAAATATGTTATTGTGCTTTTTAAGCGACAAAAAAGTCACTACAGTCTAACCATGAGGAAGATAGTACTGGAGGCAGCTCTATACATTAACCATCAATGTTTGACAATGGCGAATAGCAAGTACTCTACAAAGAAAGCTAACTTCATTCAAAACTTTATTTGTATTAGTTCTGGACAATATTTTGAAGGATATAGGCATACATACATACATAATTGATCATTACAACCTTACAGTCAGGGTCACGTCCTAGCTTCTCACACCACTTATGTTGTCTGTATTAATTTTATATATGAGTGGTGGCACCTACAATTTAAAGTCAACTCCGAATGACAGATTTTTTTTGAGAAACTCTTCATGGCAATTTTTTATTTACTCTCAGAGTTTTTGCCAGAAATCTGCTGAGAGAAAGTTGCCGTAGAAATATTCCAATTACGTTTTGTTGTACATGTCTACCGTGGAGTCTGAGCCATGGTCTCATGACTGTCAAGCCAACACGCTACCTACTAGACAATGGTGACTTCTAGAATACTTGCATGAAAAAAGAAATACATTATGGAAACGGCACAAGCCCATTGAGTACTTGGATTTAACGAATGAAATTTGTGTCAGGCTTGTGGTACAAAGCTACTGATCTGATGAAATTTGAGAAAATTTCATACACGTTTTTAATATAAGGGAGACATTGCAATGCAAACCAATCACTCAACTGGCAACTACATCAGCAGCAGTGGCCAACCAACTTCGTTTGTGAACATTGTTAATTACCTTGGTTGCTTGATGTCAATTAACAGCGGATTAGTGGTGGTGGCACTACCAAAATAACTACTGCTAGATGAGGTTGAGAAAGTGTGAATACAGTACTCATGAGGCTACATGGTATTATGTTCAACGGGCTTGATTCAAATTTCAAAAAATCCTAAACTTAAACCATGAAACAATCGAATAAATTTTTATCAAGTAGTTTCAATATTTTCCAAACCCTGAATACAAAAAGGGCGTATATCTTGAGAAGGAGTAGGACTCATATAATAAAGTTCCGCAACTCTATACCCATTGCGTATTATATTACTTCGACAGATGGCAAACCTAACATCATAGAACTTCGTTCAATGAATAAATGGCCCTTATTCATGAAGAACATTGTGTTGAAAGTTGGAAAATAGTTTTTGGATGGGTTTAGTCCTTGTGAATGTCTAATGTAAATATATTTGTAGTATAAGAAACCACATCTACCGGACAGAGCAGCTAAATAATGAATTCAATTTGTAATGCATTGTGCGATACAGTGGTCAGGCGACCACAAGCGAAAGTGCTTTACATAGCAGATGTACTACGTAAAAATATGCAATTTTCTAGAATAAATCTCTTGATTTTCTTAGAGCAAGTAATGTTCTAATGGACTAAAGAGCTCCTCTCCTGTACGTAATTGAGATACCTTAAAATAGATTTTGAGACGCACTTATTATAACCTTTCAATCAGAATTATGACCTCGATCCACAAACTATTGCTGTTGTTTGTTTTAATTTTATACATGAGCGGCGGGACCAACATTTTAAAATAGACTTCGAACGACAGATTTTGAGAAATTTTCCATTGTAATTTCGTTTACTCTCAGAAGTTTTGCCAAAAATCTGCTGAGAAGCAGTCACCGAAGGAATATTTGTTCATTTATTTAGTTTTGGTGAGGTGATGTCTGACCTGAGGTTTGAAACGTGGCCTCACGTCTAACAAGCCAATACACTACCAACTAGACGACGGCAACGATCGTTCCATACTGGAGCGATATATTTTCATTTATCGATAGGATAGGTACTCAAACAAAGCGAAGAAACAATTTGGACATGAAGGATTGCGAAACATTGTTATAGTATCGGGATTTTCATAAATAAATGCCTGCTTAGCACAAGTGGAATATTTAAGGTTATGCGCTCATACAATGACGTTCTGTGGCTGACAGAGAGAATACAATGCATGCTTATGTAATATACCCTCAGAAACCATTTTAATTTCCAAAAACAAATATATTTTTAAACTTTTCTACGTAATTTATAGAATTTACCCACAAGCATTCTATGAAACTAAATACTCATGCACGATAAAAATTACCAAGCAACACTTCAAAATGGAAATAGAAAATCATAATAAATAAAAATCATTTAACATTTAACACTTTTAACACAACACATTTCATGTGCATGAAATAAAAAAAAGAAAGAAAATTATTATTCACTTGCCATTAACTAAATTACTTCAATAATTTTCAATTTTCAANNNATTAAAGGAGAGAAGAAATATTTTTTTTTCGAGTATATTTTGCAGAAACTTTTAAAATGCCAACACTTGCTCTCTCTCTCCCCCTTTCTCCTATAACCCGAAATGCAGTAAAACAAATTCCATATAAAATGCGTTCGTTTCCTTCTATTTTTCTAATATCCTTTCTACAAAAAAAAATTAAATTCCAAAAAAAAAAAAAAAAAAAAAAAAAAAAAAAAAAAAAAAAAAAAAAAATTTAAATGCACATTTTATATGAATCCATAACGATTACATTATATTGTACGTGTTGCATATGTTTTAAGGAATCACGAGTGTGGTGGTGAAGATGTAAATTGCGTGGGATTTGATTGCATATGTACATACTAAGTACGTGAGTAGAAATATTCATTTTCTAACAATTTTATTCACATAACATACCATACATCACAATCTAAATCTTTTTTACACATTGTTTTCTCTCTCTCTCTCTCTTTTTTTTTCATTTTTTTTTTTTCGTTGCGTAACCAACTATTGGTAACCAAACTTGGCTGGTGTTCAAATTTGAATGTAAATGTTAAGCATACAGAATGAAATAAGTTTGCAAGAATTAAAGAGAAGTTCATTTCGTATGTGTGTGTTACAAACAAAACTTGAACTCATACATTCTTAATTTAAACAAAAATAATAACTTTTTAAACTCTTTAAATCATAAAAAGCTTTAACTTAACATAAGAAAAAGTAATATTGTTTCAACAAATACTGTTGAGCCGCAAAGAAAGTTAAACGTTTGTACAGTATTCAACTAGAAGGCTTAAAGATTCAAGTTAATAAAAATTCGGCAGTACTATGGGAAGAATTCAGAGACTAAAATATCGTACGAGATTTGCTTGCAGAAAACAAGTTTATTGCTAAAGTTTGTGAAACTGCTCTCATTGTTGACGTGAGCAAGCTCGTACAGTGCCTACACCCGAATGTATCGAAGCTGCGGCTTGGACACGTTATCACGTCCAAGAATTGAAAATTTTACCCACCAGTTTAGATCGAATTTTGGGAA
>QOCX01000071.1:326340-348808 GCA_005959815.1 Sarcophaga bullata
GGTTTGATGCCAAACAACGTTCAATTGGTACAAAAGATGAAGTGGCTGAGAGTGGTCTTTAACATCAACTCATCATCCTTCTCAATAATTGAACATTTCACGCAAAAGTTTACGTCGAATTTTGGCAAAAGAAAAAAGATCTCGATATGACGGCTTATAAAGTTCAATTGGTTCAGGACTTGCAGCCACATGACCATCCGCTTGGTTCTCGATTCGTTGGATGAGCCAAGGACAGAGCCAAGGACAAACTGCACGAATATGTCGTCTTTCCCAAAAAAATTCATCATTTCGAATGCAGCTCATTTTCATCTTAATGTGTCCATTAATAAGCAAACCCACACGTGGTATTGCAGAAGCCAATGCATCCATTACGAATAACTGCTTGAAGCGGCTTATGAAGCAGAGGCACCACTGGCCCATATTTCTATGAAAGTGAGGACGACGCAATCATTACGCCTATTGCACCATGATAACCGATTTTTTTTTCTACTCGCTCTTCATGGTATTGATGTGAACGATGTTTGGTTTCAACAGGATGTCACACACCTAATGCCACAATTGATTTATTGCATCAAGCGTTTGATAGACATTTCATGAGCCGAAATGCTGAAGTCAATTGCCTGCCAAGAAGCTACGATTTGATACCGTTGGACTATTTTTTGTGGTATGCCGACAAACCAAAGACAATTGTACATTTGAAGGCCAACATTGGTGATGCCGTTGACGAGATACGAACCCCATAGAGTCGAAAAATGCACGAAAATTCTTACGATCGCATGAGGTGCTATAAGGCCAGCCGCGGCAGCCATATGAATGAAATAAAATACCATTTGTAACTGGAACAATAGTACTTCACGACAAACAAAATAAATTTGACAAAATTTCAAATAAAAACCGTTTTCAGGCTTTTATATAAAATTTTGATTTTGGATTGGATTTTTTCCTTCTATTTAATCGTGTGTTGTTTTGAATTGTCTGCCACTGTAAGAAAATTTATACAACGTCTTCTAAACCAAAAGGAAATCATAAAATTGGTTTCAAAATTTAAATAAATCATGATATTTGATTCTAATTTCCTTATTTATCCGCAGTGATTTGCTTAAAAAGAAAAAAAAATTGAAAATATTTTGTTGCTTGATGCTGCAATCCATTTGACGAAAATCAAATCAAAATTTTCTTTACATGCGAACATCTTACTGCAGATATTTTATATACGTTTTGTCAATAATATACAGACCATATGAGTATCTTAATCATATGGTTTGTTGAACGTAAAAAAAAAGGAAAAAAAATTAAACAGAAATTGGAAATTCTTTAAGGCCTTACAACAAAGAAAATAACGAAAATAATCGATTGCCAGTTGTAAGAGAATGAAATTTTCATTTTATATCGTATGTATATACGAATGTCACTTTTGAATTAAAAATTTGTTCTTTTCTTTTGTCCTTTTGACAACTTAATGATGCTTCAAGATGCTAAAAAAAAAAGAATCTCTTAACTTCAGTTATTTATACAAGTTCTCTGCCTTACATTATAGTCCTGTTCTTCTCACCTTTTCTTTTTATATTTTTTTTTTTATTGTTGTTGCTGCTTATAGCACTTATGTACACTTGCAACGGTGAAAATCATATAAAAACGAACTCTCAATATTTCACTTCAAAAGTTATTGATTGAAGTCCAAAATACGTAATGAAGGCATAAAACTGCTGAAATAAAATTGTTAAGAGAGCAGTTTGAAAACCTTCTTCTTCTTCTTCTTTTTTCTTTCTCAGATGCATGTTAATGCAGTGGATTTCATGGTTTGTTGAGGAAATGAATAAAAAAAAAAAAAAGAAAAAGAAAACGAATCCAAATATTATTATTTTAAATGGATTGTTGAGATTAAAGAAGTTTTTTTCTTTTATTATTCGAAAGCATTTGATTGGATATTCTTGCAACATCGGTAGTGGACTTTGAAGAGGATGTAGGGGTCTTGCATTTGTTTTGATTCACATCAGCAATAGGGCGCTTGTAGGGGCTTGTGTTTGCTTTGATTCATAGCTCATTAGCATTTGAACAAGGCATCTATATGGACATTGATGAGATGAAAACTGTTTTAATTCGTAAAGTAAAATGGGAATTTTAAAGTAAAGACATCACACACCCGATATAAAATCGTATTCAATGCATGAGCTTACAAACAAATTCTCATAATTTAATTGAGTTTCATTGTAGTTTCATCAGCAAAAACAACAAACCACAATAACATAAAAGCACTGACTTTCTTTAACATTGGAATTTAGCAACTTATCATTAAACAGCCAAGACAAAAAGTTGTGTAAGCATTAGAAATCATTAACAAAAAATGCTGTCTCTCCTAATATAAGTTTGCCAAAAAAAACGCTGGTTTTGTAGAATCCTGAACATATCCAGGCCAATAAGTAAGCTTAGTCATATGTTCTGGAAAAGAACGGCAGAAGAACTCACATCGACTGAGATATAGAGGCGCAAATGGTGATGGGTTGGATTGGTGTAGGTGGGAATCTGTATGGGCACAGCAGATAAAGTTTTTTTTTTTTTTTTTTTTTTTTTTTTTTTTTTTTTTTTTTTTAATTTAATAGGGCGGGACAGACGTTATCGATTTTAGATGAACACGAACGTTTGAAGATTACGGCATGGTGGCAAACTATCCGGTTTCATCGGATGCTCGCGTTGTTTAAATTCACCACTTATGGATTATATTAAGAGGGCTTACCTTACACTGGGTAACACAATGGGCCATATGGGCTGCCGAGTGAACTTGTCTGTGAACGGCAAGCTATGCGTTAACCTAATCGAACACAATTGAGTACTGCTTTACACATCTAAAAGCCCTGGCTACAGATCACAATATTTTTTACCATCCCCAACATGTTACAGGGCATTGGAGTTCAAATTGCGACGGTTAAACTAAGTATTCTCTGCTTGCCTTAAAGGAAGGCTCAATTTAGTTGGCTGCAGGAAGGTACGTCTAATATTGCTATTGGACTTGTATGAATATTTGTCTTCTGTCCTTGCATATTTCAATTCACACTGTACTATTTGAAGGCACGCTGATAGACTTGGAATTTCCTCAACAGTGGCATTGGCAACAGTGACCTGTTCTTGCCATCTCATCCATAAAACATTGTGGACTGCTTTGGCTCTTTCTGGCCCTGTGGTAATACCAAATATATTTTAAAATCTTCGATATGTTATAGGACATTCATATTCCAAATGTAGTGATTTGACTATTCATTCTCTGCTTGTTTTACAGGAAGGCTCATTATCGTTTGCAGCCGGAAGGTGTATATAATATTCCTGATGAACTTGTATAGAAAAGAAGAGAAGTGTTTCTTTCGTTTCTCACCAATGCCTGTATTATTGAAAGGCACGCTCATAATCCTCGAATTTTCTCAAATAACTTCTAGAAGAACTTTGTTGAAGTCGTCTTGGTCTATTAAGTAGTTTTTTGGCTGATTAGACATGAGAGCTCGATTCAAAAACCAGGTCAGACTTCTACAACAAAGCGAAATATGAAAAAATATTTCTTCGGCCCCTGCCCCAAAATCTCTGAGAGTTAAGAAGAATTGCCGTGAAGAAATTTCTCAAAACTCTGTTTTTCGGAACCGACTTTAAACTGTGGATGCCTCCACTTATGTTTAAATTTAACTCCCGCAATATATGTGATGTGGAAACAAGGTCGTCATCTTGATTATTGACTTGTAATGACCATTTATGTATGTATGTAAGAATTGTGGTCCTGGGGAGCATACCTTATGTTTGAGTGACCTGTTCTTGCCATGAAAGCGAGAAGGTTCACCACCTTTCGTTTTCCGTTACTATTGACGGAATTGTCCCATAAAAAGTTGCTGTAATAGCAAGGTGTATACTGTAGCTGGATTGATTTCTAACATGCATGGATTTTGTACAATTTTTAAAGAAAACGTCACTAAAAGCATAAAAGTTAAGAAATTTTAAAACTTATGTATCCATTCGATGTTAAACTTTATTTCTATGACAGTTGCTTCAAACCTTAAACTAATAATTGTGATACTAGTCGTGGGGATTTTATGGCAATTTAGGAAACTGAGACTACGTTGGTGACATTTGTCTTCTTGCACATAACCTTACAGTTGTACATGGTATGTCGACGAATATTAGAAAGTAAGCTACAATAGGCGAATACCTCGAAATACAGACACAACCGATGCTATTAATATAGATGCCAGTCCAATGGTGAGTATGGAATTTTTCAATGGAAAAGATGGAACTGCTGAATATGTCTCAAACGTAGAATCAATAAAGCCCGAGCTGCGTTCAGCTCTCGTGCAAAACTAGGGTAAACTACACATATTTCAAGTAACACAGGAATTTACACCATGATATTGCTTTTGTACAAACAATACTAGTTTATTGCAATTGTTTTTCAAAAGAGTGGCTTATAAAAAAAAATGCTCATTTAGGAAATTAAAATTTCATAAATATGCCATGCAGTATGCCAAGGACTTTATGGTAATATTTATTTATGACAGAATTTTGCCAATCACTGTTCATAGTTTCACTTTTTTTTCAGTACTTTAAAGCGATATATTTTATAATCTCTTCCTCTAGTTTTGTTTTTCTGTCAAATTATCACACTTCAATGGCCAAAGGTTAACATGTTTTTTATTTATTTTTTTTGTTGCTTTTTTTAATAGCCAATAATCACTAGAAAAATATAATTTTTTTAATATAATAAATTAACATCAAAATTTTTTTTAATCTTTATCGATGCCATTTAAAAAACAAGACTCTTGCAATTAATAAATAAATTTAACAAAAAAAAAAATTAAATTAAAAAAAATAAATCAGTCAGTTTCATTGGATCGATATTGCTTGATTGATTGATTGATTGATTACGATTGAATGTATTTAATAATGATTGACAATTTACAAAAAACTTAAATGAATTATTCAGAATAGAAATAAAAACAAATTAAAAAGTTTTTCTAACATTTGAAACATTAAATTCTCATTCTGCCGATTTTCTATTTCAAATTAAAAATTTTCTTTTAATTTAACAAATTTTTTCTATTAAATCATCAAACTCTTATAAAACAAGAAAGAAAGAATTAAAAAAAGAACCTTTTTTTCTAATTGCCATCCTTTGTGTAAAACCCAATTAATCAAATCTGGTTTATTTTTTCTTTGTTTTTCTATTCCTTTTTTTTTTAGGGGGGTTAAATAAATTTGCTAACAAATTTGTTAACAAAATACCAACACAATGACAAGGCCAATTGTAAACATACAGTTACTAGTGTGCCCAAACAATCATTATATAATAAAAACCATAATTAAGCTCCTTCTAGTAGTAAGAGTGTATATGTGAATGGAATTTTAATTGGTTTGGGGAAACAAAAGAAAAAACAGGATAAAAGCAGTGGTCGATGAAGACCGACTGTGTTAGTTGGATAATAGGTATTCTGATTTAAATGCATACATACATACATACATACATACATACATACATAATGGGTTCACTTCTTCCATCCAGAAAGCTTCTAGCAATCTGACTACAAAGAGAAGATAACCACAACAACGAATATCATTGGAAGGTCAAGAAACGCAACGTCTATAGTCAGACATCAGCAGCACATTTTCACAGTGACCATTTTTTATTTAGAAACAACAGTTGGCAACTCTATAATTCTTTATTTAATAATAAAGAAAAAAAGCGAAAAATCAGAAAAAAAGCTAAGCAAATAAGGGAGATGGTTTAGATCAGCCAAGAGTTGTGGTCTTAAATAACTGAGAACTAAACTAAACACTCTTAGTCACTCAATAAGTGACTACCAAGTTATCTAACCCCTTAGACTGGCATTTAATCGTGAAAACTTTGCCTTAAATTTCTCAACACTTTTCGTCAAGTAACTCTTATCTCTTTACTTAATCCATATTGGCTTTTGAGAAAGTATTCGCAAAATCTCTTAAAATTAACAGAACGAACATAGGAGTTCCAGAAGAAAATATGCATTAATGTACACAATAGGAAGTAACCTGTCAAATGCACACACGATATCAAATAATAAACGAATAAAAAGTCAAATGCAAGTTAAGAAAGGTACTGCTCTTCAACGACACTTTATCAACACCGTAATAGTACGATCATTCCAAAGTAATAAAGGAACAACATAGGAATTTTATGGCAATTTAGGAGATCTAGACTACGTTGGTGATATTTGCCTTCTTGCACGTAAGCTTACAATCATTGAACGGATGCTAATTGTTATCAGAAAGTATGCTGCAATAAGCAAATACATTGAAATACAGGCACAATAAATGCTACAAATATAGATGCCGTTCCAATGGCGAGTATGAAATATTTATATGGAATCCTTCAATGAAGAGTCTGTTGAAGACATCAAATGCTGAATCAATAAAGGCCGGACAGCGATCAGTAGTCTTACAGAAATACGATAAACTACACATACTTCAGGTAACGCAGGAGTTTGAGTATTAAATACAAAGTCGGTTGAATTTTGTGGTTGCTGCACGTAACACAAAGCTAAAAATGAAGTGTAGCAACTTAAGATATTTTTTTGTAACTGATGCTTTAGAAAGATAAAGTAAATACAATACAATACAAAAAATTGCTATGGTGGGCTAAACTATGGCAATCAATGTTCTGAGAAAAACGAAGTCAGAGATGATCATGCATTGATCACACTGCAACGAATTTTTCGATTAGATTTCAGAAGTAAAGAAAAAAAAGACCAATAAAGACAAAGTATAATAAAAGCATAAGCCAGACATAAGAAAAAGAATTACAAGAATTATAACAACAACAAAATTAAATTGTAGTAACGTAACTACACAGAAAGACCGCAGAATGTAGAATAGAAAAGAATTACAATAACAAATCAACTCAAAGGTTCTAGAAGTTACCAGACTGAAAATAAATCAAGTGTACATTTTACTCAGAGTAAGCCACTGTCAGGTTAGATGACGGACCCTCAGCACTAATTGAAATTTTTTATCAAACGTAATTCTCTTTGTTAAAGTTCAGTTAAAGCTCACAACGTGTATTACGAATAACCATGTAATATACGTAACTGTTTTCTAAGGAGTTATATGGGTTGAGATTAGGAATATGCAAATTGTACTTGGGTAGCTTAATTTGTGAAAAGATTTTGACCGTATAAATAGAATCCATTTGTGGAGAAGCAGTAGAAAATTTGCCAGCATTTTTAGAACTCTCTTTATTGCCATTATAGTACAACACAACTATTTTAAGTTCCTTATGGTATTGGCTACCTCCCTCCTGTAATGGCGTAAAATTTTATATAATTTATTAAAAAAAAAAATCACATGATAACATAACACAATATGGTGCTATGAAATGATTTATTTTATATGTTGAATTAATAAAAGGTTACGCCAATAAATCAATTAAATTGAGTAACAATATTTCGTAACTTTTTGACACTTTTCTGCAGAGAATGCTGATGGTGGTTGAGGGTGTGTAGCAAATTTTCGAATTAATTGGCCGTAATATTTTACACAGTGATTTACTTATTTTACGCAGTAATAAATCACAAAAAAAATTTCATTTTATGCCTAATAAAAATACCTTCGAATGCTGCATTAACAATTGTGTAGCTTATGAGAGAAAAAAGGAATCAGTTATTAGCTCGTACAGCAATGGTTAGTTAGTTAGAATTAATTTGCATTAAGTTAAGTCATAAGATTTTGTATTAAAAGTAAGAATCACAGAAGATTTTAAATTTTCTGTTCTAAATACCGAGTTTTTTTTCCTCATCATTAGTTTTTTCAAAAAAGTTTTTATATTTTGCTTATGATTCAAATTTATTTTGCTAATCATTTAACATATCTGTTAAGTTGAGATATTGTTGGATTACAAAATTTAAAAACTTATGCCAACGCACTCCAAAAATTTGTTCGGTTTTTTGCAAACAAACCCACGCCTGAAAACATTTTTAAATTCTTGTTTTATTACTAGCGGTAGGCAAATTTCTATTTGAGTAAATTTTTTAAATAAATTTTCTTCTCTTTTGTTTGTATTTGTATTTGTTTTTCAAATAAACGCTTTTTGTTTTTCTTTATTTCTTTTATTTTCCAAAAGGATAAATCATTCATCCAAAGCCATGTGTGTTTTACACATGAATGCCTTTCAATGTATTGGTTGGAGTTTAAGTGTGTATTTATGTTTTTCATTTCTACTACATTTCGACATTTTTTTAATGAGACAGTTTCATTTTCCCTTTTTAATGTTCAGTTTATTAAGTTTTTTCTAACCATCCATCAAGACTGATAAGGGTCTTAACCATGAGTACATATTTTTGATTAACTCTTATACAATATGATTGCAAACTAACAAAATAATGACTTATTGTTGTAAAGGAAAACAAAATCACAAATATATTCCACTGAATAAAAGGAAAAATATTGTTGTTTAATTAACAAAAGATATGCAATTTATAAATTGTCAAATAAGTTTCCAAATTTAGGTAGAAAATTTATAAAAAAATTTTATAAAACAACCACATTTTTACATGAATGATGTGAGTGCACTAACATACATACATACATACATAATTGATCATCACAACCCTTCAGTCGGGATTGCGACCTATCATCTCACACCACTTATGCTGTATGTATTAATTTTATACACATTTGGTAGGACCTGCAGTTTAAATTCAATTACGAACGACAGATTTTTGAGAAATTTTTCATAACAATTTTATTCACACTCAGATTTATAGCTAGCAATCTGCTGAGAGGCAGTTACCGAAGAAATATTTCTTCATATTTCGTTTTGTTGAAAATGTCTGAACAGGGGTTTGAAATACACTACCTACCAAATTAGTTCATTTCAAACGAAAAAAAAAAAAAATTGATAGTCAACGGTCTACAGTGCTTCCTGATCTCAAAGAAATATGGTTCGATGGCGCCAACAGCCTAAAGTTCGCGCCAAACAGTGATTTTACCGCTGAAGATCGGTTTTTATTGAAAAGTAGTATCAGCTGGCAGCTGTTCCAGCTAACAAACGTTGTTTTCTATGGTCTCTTATGGTCCCTCAGTCAAGACACGATACAAAATTCACCAACTTGTAATGTTCAATAGAATGTGAGGTCTTGTGAACGACACCTCATTTGTATGGAGTGAGTATATAGGCGAAGCTCGTAGATAGTTTTTTACTTGCACATGTTTTTTAATGCAAACTCTGCCCATGGTGATTTGGCAAAACAGACTAAATAAATGAAAACGAATTTTTCAGAGATGTAGTGGTTATAAACTTTTTAAATTGTCAAATAATCGTATTAAATTCATAGTTAGACAGTCAAGGTTGCAAGCTAAACCCTTTACGATTTTCATTGCTGCGTGAGCATTGAACGAAATTCTGAAGTTATATTACTTCACATACTTTTCAATCCTTCCGTTAACTGCTTCTTTCTTTTTTATAGTGGATTTATAGAGATTCCGGTTTCACACTGAGATCTTTGATTGAACTTATGTATGTAGCTTTGCTTAAAGTAATTAAAACTATTCAAAAATAACATAACATTCTAAAAAAAAATATACCTGATCGATTTTTTAGTAAAATTCGAATTTAATTAAATTATACACTTCCACCCCCATTAATATACGAAATATTCATGGTGTCATGTGACATGTGTGTCGTATGAGTGATATTGAATTCAATTTGGTTTATAGACAACAAAATCAAAAAATTTTTATTGCATACTTTTCAGTGTTATTATTCCGGTACAATAATAGTAATACGATGCGTATACGTAATATTTAAAAAGTTCCATTAAATATCAAGTATATTGTTAATTTTGACTTCCTCACATTCATTTACATACTAATTTGACAATTCTAGTGCAGTTATGAAAAATTTTAAATTTTTATTTTTTAATGTTTCCATGTTACATTTATTAAGACCTGCAGTACATAGTATTAAGACCACAGTTATATGTGACTCAGAACGAAAATAAATAGACCGAGAGAGTTGTTAGTGTGTTTATCAATATCCGCTTATCGTTTAACGCTTATAAATCAATCTGATTAAATATTCCATACAAACATAATGGATCATTACAAGCCTTCAGTCAGGATTACGATCTAGCTTCCCACACCGCATAGGTTGTATGCGTTAACTTTATACATGAGTGTCGGGTCTTACAGCCTAAAGTCGATCCAGAACGGCAGTTTATTTGAGAGACTATATTTACTCTGAGACCTTTAGCCAGAAATCTGCTGCGAGGCAGTTGCCGAAGGGGCATTTTTTCATATTTCGTTTTATTTCGAACGTCTGACCTGGGATAAGAACCGAGGCCCTACATCTATTAGGCTATGGCAACTATTTGAGTATACACTTCGTTCAAATGAAAAATTTTGATAAATTATTTTACAGCAGTTAGTAATCCTCAGAGTTTTTTTTTTGACAGAATATTTCGTTTATTACCCACTAGACTACGGTGATCAGAGGGATCTTTTTCATTTTGAAAGAATTGAAAAAAACTTATAAATTATTTCAAAAGAAATTTTATCAGAAAAACAACAACAAAATGTCTTTGTTTCGAATTTATTCGGTGCTATAGAAATCATATCAAAGGTAATAAATTCGTTCTCAAAAGTAAACTAAGAAAGAACAATAAACACCAAATAGAGACATAATACAACATAAAGAGAATTACAAAAATTGCAACAAAAAAATATCAAACTACAGTAAGGCAACTAAACAGCAAGACCGCAGAATTTAGAAATAGAAAGAATAACAATAACAAATCAACTTCAAGGTTCTAGAAGTTGCCAGGCCGAAAATAAATCATGTCTACACAGAATGAAACGTAACGTTGCTAGTCAGTAGTAGTACATACACGATATATACGAACTGCCACAGTTTGATCGCGTAGTAAAATTGACATAATAGAACATAAAGAGAATTACAAAAATTGCAACAACAAAAAAATATCAAACTGCAGTAAGGCAACTAAACAGCAAGACCGCAGAATTTAGAAATAGAAAGAATAACAATAACAAATTAACTTCAAGGTTCTAGAAGTTGCCAGGCCGAAAATAAATCATGTCTACACAGAATGAAACGTAATGTTGCTAGTCAGTAGTAGTACATACACGACATATACGAACTGCCACAGTTTGATCGTGTAGTAAAATTGACAGCGCAGTGTAATGAATTAACATGTATTCTTAAATCAAAATAAGTAAAGGAATTCACAGCAAATACTCGTTTTTAAAGAATAAAAACAAACTTGAAATCATAATAAACCATAACTGAATAGTGGAGTGTTAAATTTTTTTGAAACTTTTTTAGGTAAATCTTATTTACTCTCAGAGTTTTTGACAGACATCTGAGCTGAGAGAAAGTCGCAGAGGAAATATTTGATCATATTTCAATTTCGTTGGAGATGTCTGACCTTGACATATAACGGTAGTTTAATTTGTTAAGAATTATTAAGTGATTCAATATTTTATTCCATTTAATGGGAAAAATTAAAGAAAAAATCAATCATTTTCTGATTAACATTTCATTTACAACGATTCATATTCAATATCAATAGATAACCTCTGATTTAATAGAACTTTGTTTACATTCCCTCATGCACAAGTATTGTAAGTGTGTGTGTGTGTATGTGATATGTATGTATGTATGTATGTATGTTAAATCGTACATTTAAAATCTAAAACTAAATTAATTTAGAAATTTATCCAAATAGAAATCAAAAAATTAGAAATAAAAACGAAATACGTTTCATTTTAACCCCTCGAGGATATACGAAGTAAATTTAAACAAAATGGTTTGAATGTATGCATGTAACATGTATATGAATGGTAAGGTAGACCGTAAAATATGTACTTCAACCACATAAGCATGTCTGTTTAAGTCGCACACATATGCACATATGCAATCAAAACTACATTTGTAAGGTAAACTTGTTGTAAAAAAAAAACGAAAAAAATTGACTTCCCCAAATTGAAATAAACACATACAAATGCATACCTACATACACCTGTAGATGTGTAACCACATCTAATGGTGTAAGTAAAGGAAAATTGGAAAAAAAAGATAGAATATAACCTTACTTGAAACTAAATAACATTACATACATACACACGTATAGAGATAGGTATCATATGGTATCATATGTTTCTCTTTCGATTTCTCTCTTTCTCTCTCTCTCTCTCTCTCTCTTCTTTTCTTCTTCATATAATTAAGATATCTTCAGAGTTTACAGCAGATGATTTATAATGGATTCCAATAGAAGGTTATTTAAGGACATCACATGGCATGCAGCACACACCAATGCGGTGAATGCTCATGTGGTAAATGAATTTTTACATACGTTGGGGGGGAAAGGCTGTAGAAATTTAGTTCACTGTTTAATATTAGATTCGAATAAATTTAAAAATTTCTTTTCGGACTACAAAACAAGACTGAATACATGTCTTCGTCTTTAGTGGTTAAGTTCTTCCGAGATCGCCATCAAAATTTAAATTTAAAATTAATTACATTTAAGCGAATAAAGCAAAGGAATATTAAAGCATTTAATAACTGAAATAAATTAGAAAATCCTTTAAAAACTCATGCAAATAAACAAAAAAGACTTTTGAGAGCAAAATAAAATTGCCATGAAAAGTTTCTCAAAAACATATCCTTCGAAGTCGACGTTAAACTGTAGGTTTCACCTTTTATGAGATAAAATTAACACACGGAACATGGGTGGTGCAAGGTTGCAATAACGAATTAAGTAATATTATCCTCAGCACGTATCTAATATAGATTAGTTTAGTTTAATTGCAAAGGTACCACTGTATGTCGTTAGATAGGGGTAGCTGCCCCCTAAAAAAGATAGGCACATGTAGATCAATGTGGATCATTGTAATACCACATGAATCTTTTCCCCTAATCTCGTAACCATTCGAAACTTATGACAAACTTGCTGAGTTTTTTAATAATCGTATCTGAAAAATCTGTGATTCATTTGCGTGGTGGGAGATCAAGTTTTTTATTCTTCCACGTTGTAATCTTCAATGTGAACTCAACAGTTGAATAAGCCTTTCATACTCTATTTAGTTTCTGCAATGTCTGAGGAAGTTATTGACCAAATAAAGTATAGCGTGAGTAGCTAGAATAATATGTCTAGTAATGGCTACGACAACTTGGCTGAGCATGGTGAGAACAAATTTTCCTTGCAACTCTTATATAACCTGTGCCAGATTACTTTCAGTTTGTATCCAAAGCTGCCAATAAGACAGATCCTCAGACTGTCTTTATACGAAATTTCGTCGAAAGTTGGGTGATGGTAGTACTTCATCAACTCTGCTCTTTTTTGGAACACTACTGTATACCACATGACATTAATGTTGTACATATCTGTCATCTCGTTAACAGCCACAGGTCTTTAACGTAAAACAGTCCTTGAAATAATTATTTGAGAGCACAATGCTATAAACACCGTGCAAAATTGTTGTGTTCGCTGCGTTGCGTTTATTGTGTTTACAGCATAATACTTAAATTCTGAACATCTTTCTCACTGCAGTAAATATGGAAAGTAATTCCGTCAGCAGAAATTTTTATAGTTCTGGGGAATATTCATGTGAACTCCGAATATATGCCAGCATCAACAGTTTCTTTCAGTCATAAGCCATCCATCTCTTCCAAGCCATTGTTTTCCCCATCAGAAATGGTCCTTCAGAAGAAGGCCCTCTATATCGCCAGAATTCTGTAGCAAGCAGTATCGTGTCGAAATGGTCGTACTTCCTCTATTTAAACAGAATTCTCTAGCAAGCAGTATGCTGTCGTCTAGAGGATTAAAGGAGATGCAAAAGTGTCTCTTGCGCCGACATAGGTAAACTATACGATACTCTGGTGGAAATAATCGGAAAAATCTTTTAGTCTGCCATATTAGTATTATATTAGATTCTCGGTATGCCACAGACCAAGAGGCGTGAAAAATCTTACCGCTGCGGTGTACGTTCATTGCAAATATAGAGCGTCAAGGCGTTTTTCTTTTTCCTGATGGGTCTATTCGGTATGTTGTTTAAAGCACATTAAAACGAAAAAAAAAAAAACGAAACCTATTCTGTAACCCACATTAAACCATAGGTATGAGAAGTTACTAACAAAAGTTAAGCAACGGCACTTATTTTCTTTCTAGTCACAGCAAAAGGTATAAGCCTTGAAATGTGATTAAAATTTTTCGTGCACGCAAGATATTATTAGCAAATCTTTAACTAAGTATAACTTATGCTAGCAGTTATGTTTGTATGTCAAACAGTTATGACAAAACAAAGGAATAATAAAAGAAATAAACAAATAAAATAATAAAAGAATTAATTAACTTACAGTAGGTGTCCGTTGTTAAACGATCAATGGTTTCCTGTTTCAATTTCGAACTTTTCTTTCCCATATTTGTTGATTTATTTGTGTCACTAACACACTGCCAGGTGGACCGTTGACTTCTTCCTCTCCTTTACACTTTCACTTATGCACCTAAATAAGGCTGACAGCTGTTCAATTCTTCACTCTGTCTCTTGCTTTAATATTCTCCTTGGGTTTTATTACAGCGGCTACAGTATTAGACAATAATGGCAGCACGGATTTTACTTCTTTGCCTACCCCACTGAATAAGACTTTTTCCACTTACAAATATTTGTTTGTTTGTGTGTTGTTTGTGAAGAAACAATTGAATTTTAATTGTATTATTAAAGGTTTATTGATTATTTTTTGTTTTCCTTTCTCCTTTCTTCTCTATTTCTCTGTGCCGGTGTTTTTTAATCCGGTTTGTATGAAATTTGCTTTCTTTTATACAAAACTGTTGTTGTATTGTTGTTTTTGGTTTTTTGTTAAAATATTTGAAGTGAAATAGAAGCCAAAGTGTTGTTTATCAACATTTCTGGCTGTCATAATTGAAGGCGTTGATATTTATTCATTTGCTTAATAATATCCACCTAAAATGATACGAAGGCAAAAACAAAAAAAAGGAAAGTTTATTCTATTAATTGTTAACATATTAATTTGTTAGAAAAAACAGAATTAAATTCAATGAATTAAATTTTTTAAAAAATTTTAATGAAAATATCAATATGCGAACGTGGACAGTAAATTGCAGCAATTATGAATCATTGTGTTGCATTAAATATTTCTTTTATCTTTTGTGGTGGGAAAAAAAAGGTGTTTATATTCCCACGTTCTGCTTAGATCCACTTTATTCTAATAGGGGCCAAGCCACATATAAAATATTACTCTTTTATCAATAATTGTTAAAAGAAAATTAAAAGTAGAAAAGAAATTTTAAAATATTGACTCAAAATGTAGAAGAATTATATGCAAATTCAAATCCCTGAAATATCCAAAAACATCTCTAATATCTCAATTTATTACCATATTTTGTTAAAGTACACCTAGCACTAAAAAATTTAATAAAAATTTGAATGAAATTGAGAACAAACGGAAGATAATCAAAGAAAACGTTCAAAAAGAATAAGGCATGTTTGGCAAAATTGCCATGAAAAGTTTTTCAAAAACCTTTGTCCTTCGGAATCGACTTTAAACTGCAGGTCTTGTCACTCATGTATAAAATTCATACGCACAACATAGCTGGTGTGGGAAGCAAGGTCGTAATACTGACTGAAGGATTGTATGAACGTATGTATTAGAAATCATATTTCTATAATGTTCATAATATTCAATGCAAATTCATCTTTCAAAAGCAGCTGATTACTGAACATATTCAGGCCAATAAATCTAGTCATATGCTGTGGGAGAGAACGATTGAGACATAAAGGCGGCGTATGTCTGTTGAAGTTGGATGAGAATGGTTCCTTATAAGCTTCTGCGTTTCTAACGATTTGTTTTGATCTCTTTTACCAACAATTATCAAGATTTGGACAAGCAATACAGTTTAAACAGCCAGAATTGATTAACAGAAAAGGTATTGTGTTCCGTCATAACTCATCAGACCACAACCTTTTTTGATACTCTGTCATTGACTACAAGGGCCTGCCAGACGTAGTTAAATCAATTTTTTGTTCAAAATAAAACGAAAGTCCTACATTGATGGCAAATGTGAATTTTCACGAAATACCCAACATATTACAAAAAGCCAACCCTATTATATTATACCAGATGTACTGAAAAATATTGCTATTCCTACATTATAGCCTATCTTGCAAAAAGAGTCTTTAATTTTTTTGTAGTACTCGCTCTTGCCGTTTTATTTCTAACGGTACATGCTGTAAATGTTCTTTACTACAAACACAAGCAATTCAAGCTAGTTTTAGGAAGGAAATGTACTACTTTCCTTAGGCTCTTAAGAATAAAGAACCTTTTCACTGACATGCTCAGCTAAAACGACAAGATTTATGGAACTAGAACCAAGCAAACAAAAATAAAACATAATTTTTCTTAAAGAAACAAAAACAAGCACAAAATATTCAAAATATTCAAACTAATCCGTGGTATCCTGCTTCACTGTCTGTTTCACTGAGGCCTCGATGAATAGCAGGCGCTCCAACCAACTACTCGCCATCTCAATCACAGTGGCCATGCTTAAAGATCATTGCATTATGGGAAGACACGCGGAAAGAATGCAGCTGCCAGCTAACAACTTCTACCGTGGATATAGATCAGCTGAAGAAGAGGACACTTTCTTTATCAATGCCCATCTCTTGCAAGGTGCAGATATAGGTTATTTAGCTCTTTATTTGTCAGTTTAATGAATGTATTAATGTCAAGTGTATGGCATCTTTTATAAAACTTTTAGGCTTGGTTTGCAGCGTAGAGTAGTCTTGCTTTTAACATCTCCTTCCCCAGTTTGGTGGAACTCGATCAACACAGGCATTTTTTTAGCTGTGGTGCTTCAACGACCCTCTATGCGTGCTCAAGTGAGCTTTGGTAATCAAAGCAACCACCTAACCTAACCTAGTTCATTCAGGAAGCATTTTCTCCCCGTGAAGCAGATAACAGCAACTACGAAAATCCTAGAAAAAACTAACAGCGCCATTTCTTACTTCTCGACTAGAAGTATAATCGAATTAACAATGTTGACTACTATTATCCTTCCTAAACACAAACCCTTCAAAGCCTTTGGAAACAAACTGATTTGGCTTAATTAGTAATATCGGCTAACCATCTCACGATTAAGTGGAAATATTGTTGAAAGAATAAAGAAAAGAAAAACAAAAAAAAAATGTTTTTCTTTTTTTGTTGTTGTTGTTATTCATTCAATATTTAACAAATATTGCTCTCAACCATACAATTCACAACATGCTGTTTCAGTGTTTTGTTTACAAAATTCAATTGTTTATACTTGATATTCACTACATACTACACTACATAAGTATACCTAATATACACATTGATGCTGTTGCTGCTATTGTTTCATTCTTAAGTACTATTATATGTGAACATAATGCAGTATTTGTACCCCAAAAAAAAAGAAAAAAGAAAAACAGAGACATGGCAAATGCAGAAAAGAAAGAGAGTGAAACAGAATCAAAATTTTGCAAATTTTATTTTCATTTTCCTCTTTCAAGCAATGCCACTGGTATCTTAAATACATATGATGTGATGTGTTGAAATGTAAGGGTGTAGTAACGGTATTTCATGACATAAGATACGATTTTATACAACAACATGTGCTGTAACATGTGCAGGAGCAGAGCATATAACTCATGCCATACTAATAATTAAAATATTAAAAAACTGTTCTCACTCCTTCTCTCCCTTTCTTACTCTCTCGCTCTCTCTTTCTCTGTCACACTCATTAATGCATTAATAAGTTTTGTTTACATGGGAATGCAAATTTCTAGGTCAAAAACATCATCTTTATGTGCGATTGTAAATAATAGAATGATAGAAACATTAAGGGGGCGAAAAAAAAATTCATAAACAAAAACAACTATTTTGCATATTGTTACAAGAAATAGTAACACATACATACATACATACATACATACATACATACATATATAAATACATATATGAGCTTTAAATTATACCCAGTCATTGATATGATGAGGAAAAAGAGAAACACACTAAAAAAAAAAAGAAAATAAAAATTGAAAATGTTATTACGCTTATGTACAGGCAGGCATGCACATGCTTGCTTGCATTAACACACCTACATAAACACACACATTGTCTCCATTTCTTTCTTTCTCTTTATCTTTCCCTATTGCCAGTACTTATCATCAAGTGTTTTACATGGCAGCCTGTAAAACATTTTAAAATTTTTCTTCTTTTACTTGCTGATACTCAAAACAGTGTGTTGCAACAAAGACCGTAACACTGTAGTGGTGTAAGACAAAATGATGAGCAAAGTAGTAGATGTATACGAATACAACAGTTATTAACTTGTATAATGTCTATAACACTGTACAGCTTGCGCGTATTGGTTAAAGTGTATTGGTGTGTATGTAGTGGTGGAATTATGGCAGCATAAATAAAGATTTTTATCTCCTTTCTCTTGAAAATATAAAGAAATTGGCAACATATCCAAAGATTTTAAGGTATTTTACAGTTCAATTCTTGGTACAGTCGCTCATGTTTCAAATACCAGTTAATACACTTGTAAGCAACACATACATAATTGGGCATTACAACCCTGCAGCCAGGACTGCAACTTAGCTTATAACACCACTGGTGTATACTGTACACAAGAGGAAAAATATTTTACTCTCAGAGTTTTTGGCAGTAATCAGCTGAGAGGAATTACAACCTTTCAGTCTGGATTACGATCTAACTTCTCACATCACTTATGTTGCGTGTGTTAATTTTATACATGAGTGGCGGGACCTACAGTTTAAAGTCGATTCCGAAGGACAGATTTTTGAGAAACTTATTAATTTTACTCTCAGAATTTTTTGCCAGAAATTTGCTGAGAGGAAGTCGCCGAAAAAATATTCCAATTTCAGTTTTGTTAAAGATGTCCGACCTGGGGTTTAAACCGTGGCCTCATGTCTCATTTCCATAACTCTACAGCAGTAGACAACACTCGATTTTTCTCAGTGTATACATGATTAAGTCTTTCATCCATAATTTCTTTCTACTACTCTTCTCATTTGCTTTTGATATGCTTCACATGTTTTCCGTTTTACTCTTTTTACATTCTGTTTTTTCATAACGGTTGTGTCGTGTTTTTCTTTTCATTGCTTCTATATTTAACAAGGCATATTTCCTAACAGTATTCCTTTTTCTCTATCTCTCTGCACGGCTTACTGGCAATTGAAATAAGAAAATTAGAAAAGAAAAACAACACAAGAGCCACAACAACAACAAGAGCAGTAACACCAACAAACATGTGTAGAACTCATTTGCACTCTTTAGAAGGAAAACGTAAAGAAATAACAAAACGGAAGTGAAGTGTAAAAAGAAACTACTACAGCAACTATAACATCCTTAAAAATACCTTCGAATACTATGCTGTAACTAAAAAAGGGAGATACGGACAGAAGGGAAAATATGGAAGACTATGTGTAAACACTAACAGTAAATTCCAATAACAACAAGAACAATAAAACTAAAGCTTTAGGCGTCTTTATGTTGTTAGCAAAATTGCAAGTGAAATATTTACTTCAATTCACATACACTGTATGTATGTACTCGTATGTGGCTGTGCATGTGTTTAAGAGAACGTAATTGCGTTCGCAAGCATTTCGTTGATAATGTTATGGCAAAAGGAAAGAAAATTTCTTAAAATTAAAAAGAAAATCTATGATGTTCGTATGAAAACTAGAAGTGCAATAGCAAAAGATTTAAAATTTATTTTAACAGTTCAAGAATAAATTGAGAAAAAAAACTCAAATTAAATGATGTTTCTTGGGTATTTCTTTGCATCTTAAAAGCCAATTAAGTTTAAGCTCTGCTAATTGGTTTCAATGTTTTTATTTCTTTTTAAGAAAAAGGATGTTCTATTAGAAAATTTTACACACTTTGTGATAGAAAATTTAAATAGACGTTCAGAGCTGTAATCTTCAATATCTTCAGAACATCCAGTAGTATGTATAGCGATAAAACCATGCAAACAATTTTCTTAATAGGGCAGCATGCGTCCTGAACTGGTGCAAATTCTCGCAAGACGAAAAGCTTGCTGAATATTTACTTGAGAATTAGAGTTTCAACGTTTCAAGGAACAATCTTCATTCGAATGAAGCCCACCCGCGTTCAGCCACATATTTAGAATGAGACAACGTGTTTAAAGTGAGCCCAAAATGGAAAGTTAATTACTGGCAAAAACCCTGAGAATAAATAAAAAAAATTGCCTTGGAAATGTTTCTTAAAAATCTGCCGTTCGGAATCAACTTTAAACTGCAACTCCCGCCACGCATGTATAAAATAAACAAACACAACATAAGTGGTGTGATAAGCTAAGTCGAACTCCTGACTGAAGTATTGTAATGACTAAATACGTATGTGATCATTCTTTCAAGATACTGACTAAAATTGTGAGGCTTGTTTACTTTAAGCAGCTCAAATCAATTTTCATCAATGACCACTTGTCCTATATCTTCAATCACTTTAATTTTGTTGTTAAGAAAATGATACAAGAGCGCTTAACAATTAAAATTCCATTTATTATTGTAATATTCAATACCCATTAAATAGGGTCACTCTAACGTGGCTGCTACGCATTGCGATTAGTCGCATCGTATTGATCGCGGTTGATTGTGAATCAAAATCTGGAATGTAAATCTTCAACCAACCCTCCACCAACCAGACATTTAACATAACAATTGTTTGCACAAAAATTGTTTCCAACACGTACATATGATCACAAAAGTAAAAATAAAAACACATAACGTAGTACCATGACGTATGAGTATTATTTAATGAATAAATTGCATGTGCACCAAATACTCATACGCAATGGTGTACAACATTAAATTACTATGACGATTTTGTTATTAAAAAACGCATTTGGCACAATGCAAAAAACTAATTTTCAAAGTAAATTTAAAATATTTCAAAGAAATTATATTAAAATCATGACAATATTTTCAGAGCTACAGTTTATATCGATCTCCAGCTAGAAAACTGCTTTGAAAAATACACAGTTTTCGATTTCAATATCAAATGTCAAGTTACGTATTTCAAAAAATAAAAACAATCCATTATGATATCATGACAGTAAATAATGGTTTTCTGAGAAAAGGAAAATTCTAAAAATTATGCTGGATAGTATACATAAATTTTTAATTTTAGTCCACTTTAATTATCATTTCTTTGTCATTTCTTGTGTTCTTTAAACAAAACAAAACACAACAATATACCCTTTCTTTTTTTTTTAAATATTTTCCATAAATAATGAAGGAGAAAAATTTATTCTCCATTAAAATAACAGCAACAACAGCTCATCTATACTTTTTTGTGTACACTTTATACTGGGAAGCAAAAGTGAAAGACATTTTTCTTGTGTGTGCTCAGCAACCCTGTAACAATTAAAGCCCCTTGAAACAAAGTTCTAAACCTTTCAGCACTTGGTAAGAGAAAACTTTCGTCCTTAATTAAAATATAAATACGGAAAATACTGAAAAGCTGCAGCAAAAATGAAATACTGGAAAATATTTAAGCACTTTTCTTCATCTTTTTTTTTTTTTTTTTTTTTTTTTGGGCGGTGGAAATAATTTTCCGTAAAACTTAATACCCCTTAAAAGCAAAAAAGGTCTCTGGTCCTGCTACACAAAAGGAAAAATAAGGCCTTAAAATAAGCCACAAAGCAACAATGGCCAACAGAGTATATACCTGTGTACCAGAAGGCATCTCGGCAACAACAACAACATCATCGGCAACGGCAACAGCAATAACAACCAAACAATAAAAGGCAAATGCAAAAATTGTGTACGCTTTCCCCTTGTCGAAAAACAAAAATAAAAACAAAAAAAATTATAATCGGAAAATGGAACAAAAAGAAAAGAGAAAAGAGAAAAACAAAAAAAAAATGAAACAAACTGTGTAAGAAATTAAAACACAGGTGTAAATTACACTCAGCAAATGACAACTTTATAGCCCCAAAACCTGACAACAACAACAGCAACAACATCACCCGTTTGTGTAGCCACCTCAGCCAGGACAACGTTAAATTAGAATATGGTTAAATGATGTAAGACGAGGGGAGAAGAGCAATAAAATATAGGAATGGAAAAGGAAAACATTTTGTTGTAATAAAACAGGAAAACAATTTCGAAAACAAAGACTATGTGACAAGAGTTTTTAAAAACTCAACTGTTTTAATGTCATTGAATGTAGAAAAAAATGTTTAGGTCTCCGACATATAATCTACAAAAAGTCAAATGATAAGTAAAAAAAAAAATTATAATCATAATATCAACACCAAAAAAAGTTTACAATTTTTAATGTAAAATGGGGTTATGCTCGCATTTGATGGGTTTTTTTTTTTTTTGCTCTTTCAGTTCTAACAGTTCGAAACGTAGGGGTTTC
>QOCX01000071.1:348816-364460 GCA_005959815.1 Sarcophaga bullata
ATCTGAGAGACATTTTGTGAGCCACTGAGACGCTCTGAAATCTCTTACGTTCCATCAGATGAACTTTTCACAGTGTTATTGTAAGAAACAAGCAACCAGTACTTCTAATATATCGTATCAGAATGGAAAGCGAGACATTTTCGAAACAAACCAATTGTGGAAAACTATCGAAAATCCTATAAGATCTCCTTGCAATATCTGTAGTACGTATTTCTTCATAAAACTAGAATTCGTGGTGGGCTTTCTTTTTTAAGTGTTAGATACGTTGTAGTAATAGTTAGTATGTTGGTATATTAAAAGTGAGACCACGGTTCAAACCCTAGGTCAGATATTATCAACAAAACGAAAAATGAAAAAATAATTCTTCGGCAACTTAATCTCTGCAGATTTCTGGCAAAAATTCTGAGCAAAAATAAAATTGCCAAGAAAAATTTCTCAAAAATCTGTCGTTTGAAGTGGACCTTACACTGTAGACTCCGCCACTGGTGTATAAAACGCATACAACATAAGTGATGTGAGAAGCAAGATTGTAATCCTGACTGTATTTAGTCTTTATCTTTAGTTAGTATATGAATAGCCCACGTACTCAGTTATACGGCATACAGTGTCCTTTAATCACACTCAAAACAAACAGTTCTGATCATCTCTTCCGCCAAAGTTAGATTGCCTTGCGTTACTGTATCCATTTGTGATAACTTGAAACCGAAAAGTGAAATCCACCACTAAACGATACTGCAGAAAAATTGTTCAGATCTGCTACTGCCGTATTTATATATTGGTCTGCGGTTTGCAATACACTCCCCCAAGCATGGATAACCCTGTAAATATGCTTTCATAGGCAATGGATTACAGAATTTGTTCCTTTACTAACTAGTGAAGCATATAAAATATTGAGTTAGTTACCACTGTTGGTAATAGTTACATACTCTATTAAGGTCCAAATAGATTTGTTATCATTCTCTGATACTTTACAAAGTTATGATGACACACATTTATTACACACTGACATTACAAGCCTTCTGAAGAAGCTATTATTAAGAGGAAGTAATAGAGAGCCTGCTTGCAATCTTAGTCGAAAAAAATGTCTTGAAATAATTATTTTATGAAATACCTTTTAAAAATAGCATAATGACATTCGATATTCGACTACATTAACATCTTTGTAAGTTATCAATTCCTCAATATTTCCAAAAAGAATGAATTTAAAACTCTAGCATCGCAAATTCATACACGGATTTTTATTTTCATGTGATAGCACACCATTTAACAAACATTTAACTGAACAAACCAGTTCATTAATTTAATTTAATATTCCAAAATTCAAATGAAAACAATCGTATTAAATTTTTGTTTGAAAAAAAAAACCAAAAATATTTCCTAAGCGACTGAGGAAAAAAACTGCTATCGATGGCAGAGTAAAACTGACCATCAAATATTCCAAAGTGTGGAATTTCAATTATATTCGATGCCATCTCATATATGTTAATATACCGGTGCTAAAATAAATATCATGTGGTGATATAAAATGGACTTTTTTTGATATAAAAATGTGTGGAAATCAATACATTTGTCACAGCAGCAGCCATGTTAGATTGTGATCAATATCAGATGAAAACAAATACGAAGAGAAACATGGCATAAAGAGAATATTTGCAGTATTTAAAGATAAAACAATAATAAATATTGAAAAAATTATGTTTTTATAATACTTTTCGCATAAACGATATTCAAATAATTTTCTTAAGTGCACAAAAATGAATTGGCACAACGACAGTGTAGATTTCAATTCCATAAATTGCAGTAAAGAAATAAAAATTCTTTTTCCTTTCAAAATAATAAAATAAATCAACAAGAAATTTAGTCAACATTGTCTAGTATGTATGTATGTGTTCAAATCCCAGCTCTGACATCTCCAACAAAACGAAATTTGAAAAAAATATTTCTTTGGCGACACTTCTCAGCAGATTTATGGCATAAACTCTAAGAGATTCGGACAAACAACATAAGTGGTTCGAAAGTCTAGGTAGTATTCCTGACTGAAGAGTTGTAATGACGAATTATGTGTGTATGTATGTATATAAATAAACACCAAATATTTCCAAACTTCCAAACAACATCCGTCATAGTCCAGTTCCATTCGGGTGCCTATACAGTCAAACACAGAATATTTGGTTAAAAATGACCGATAGAAAGCTTCAAAATCTTCAGCCTTCTATCGACCATTTTTAAGCTTCACTTCCATAGAAAATAACATTCAAATCCCATTATTCTGTGAAAATTTAGTTCGTTGCACTAATATAAAAAAGATAAGAAGGCATTCACCACTTAAAGAAAGTTAACGGAGGCGTAAAGAAGATCAACAGCGAAATGTTGTGTTTATTGGACTGCATAACCTTTCTATGGTCAACCATTATAGCTCCTCAGTTCTGCCTAAGGGTCTAACTTTTCACCTTACTTATGTTGCGGGTGTTAATTTTCTGCCTGCGTATCGGGATCTACAGATTAAAGTCAACTCCGAGCGAAAAATATCTTTTCATGGTAATTTTATTTACTCTCAGAGTTTTGGCAGAAGATTGCTGCTGCTCATATTCCTTTTTATTTGAGATGTCTGAGATAGAGCTTGAACTGCGGATTTTCGTCTAATAAGTTAATACGGTGACTTCAACCAATTAATATAAAGTCAATGAAATTCAAAACGATTGGCCCATAACCAGCGTGAACGTTACTAACAAATTCATCCTCCAACAGTTATTAATCATTTCCAAAAGAATCGAATTTTCAGTAGCGACTCACTGCTAAAACTTAACGAAATGCAACAACTTTTTAAGCGAATAATTATGAGTAATGAAAAGCAGATCAAGGAAAGCATGATAAAGCATCACATACCGTCACAAAGCCTGAAAAACAAAAAGATTTTCTTTTATGGTCGTCTTTCTTCCCAAGAACTCTTTACAAATCAATTATTAACAATTGTTTTCAAAGATGCTGATAGGATACTGAAGGCATCATGCTACCGAAATTATACATTTTAATCACCATAAACTCTTACTCTCACATCAGTGCCTTAGTGTTACCAAATAATTGAAAACAAAAATAGGGACTTTAAATGAAAACTAACAAAAACAAATATTTACTGATGCTAAAATCAATTGCTTCCTTTAAATTAATTATTAAAGCCGCATAACGGAAAGTTAATTCAAACAAGGGATTAATTTTTATGTTTTCCTTTCTGATGTAAAGACAAATTTAAACTCATACAATACAAAACAACAATATTCTTCACAACCTTAAATTTTTTTTTGGAATTTCTCAGGAAAACTCTTTTAAAAAATCAACACGGTTCATATTACATAAGCAAAGAGCGGAAAACTAAAAAATACACGTAAGAAAAGAAGAAACGTAAATGCAAAGAAAAGGCAAAAACGTAAAAAGTTAAGCTATTTTAAGATAAAAAACAAAAACAAATAACCAAAGGCTCTTAAAAACGCAAGAAACGAAAGGCCCAAGTAAATATTTCATATCTCTTGTAGACCATAAATACAAAGAAATTTGTGTAAATGAATGAGTGAAGAAATAATGACTGAAAATGAATGTGAATGAATGAGAAAGACTTTTCTTTATACATATGTAAACAATTCATTGTACAACATTGTGTAACGTAAATATTGTTGGTATACATATCATTCTTTACATATGGGTAGACGCATGAAAATGAAGATAAAAATGACAAAAAAAAATCAAGACAATACAGTGTAAGATAAAAGTGATCTTACATTTGAAATTTTAAGAATTTTTTTCTAAAGAGCCATTGCTGCTTTCTATTGAATTACAGCTTGAATTATATGCCCAGATCCTAAATAAGAAATTCACCACAAACATTTCAATCTTATCCAGCACAATTATATTAGAGACGCTCTGTGTTCCAACAATATTCCTACAAAATCAATCAATCAATCATCTTCTATCCGAAAGACATGGTTGAGCCAGTGCAGTCCCTGGTTGTTAATGCCCAGCATAACGTCATGTTGCTGAGGAGCTTATATCGTTCATTGTTATATCAGATGCAGAAACCATCACCAACTCGCATTAGATCGTAGAATTTATATGAACCCAGCTATACGAATGTGAAACCTTTTGAGACAGAAAAGTGCACAAAAATTGTAAAAGTTTCGTGGCTTTAGATTATCATCAACCAACAGCTATTTGCAAGTGAAATATCAATAAATTTAGAAACTCAAAGTGCAATACAACAATGAATAACTCAATAAATTCCATATGTAGCCGTAGCCTAGAAAAAGTGTGTTGGCTCATTAGACATAAGGCAACGGTTCAAATTCCATGTCAAACATTTTCAACAAAACGAAATATGAAGGAAAATATTTCTTAGTTGACTTCCTCCCAGCAGATTTCTAACAAAAACTCTGAGAATAAATGGAATTGCCATGAAAAAGTTTCTCAGAAATCTGTCTAACACACATATGTGATGTAAGAAGATAGGTTTTAATTGTGAATTAAGGGTTAGGTTAGCTCGAAGTGGTAGCATGGAACTCACTGAAGCACGCATAGCGGCCTGTTATAATGCCACAGGTAAACACAGTCCCTGTACTAACTGAATATCACCAAACTAAGGAAGAAATTGGACAGTGCTGTACATTAAAAGCACGACTATTCTATGCTGGAAACCCAGTCTAAAAGTTTAATAAACAAAGCTACATCCTTGACATCAATGGACGATAATTCCGATGAGCTGATAAGCAATGGAGAGTCAAACAATCCCTATCTGCACCTAGCAAGAGATGACCATTGACAAGGAAACTAGATAAAAATTTACTCTCCTTCAGCAGATCTACACCTACGACAGAAGTCGTTAGATGAGAGCCGGAGTTTTTCTGAGTGTCTTTCCATAGCGCTATGACCTGTATGCATGGCCACTGTGACACTATGTTCTATCCAATGCGGGCCAAGTAAGTCTGACAATGGAACAGGATTTTTCATTGACCCTTCACAGGTTGGGGTCTTGAAGAATAAAGGGTTGCAATGACCAATTATGTATGTATGTAGTTATGTATGTACTTTGTTTACATCATAACCGAACTTTAATTGTATATTCGCATAACAGTTTTCTTAAACACTGTACTGGCAATCTGACTACAACACGTTGTGAAACGATAAAAATAACTTTTACTTGAAAATGAAAAAATAAAAACAACAACTACAATAGAAAAAATAGTGTTTTTTTATATTTTTGCATGTACTGTAATATCTCTATACGATATTCTTGTAATATGGTATTTTATTTCGCCTTAAAAGATAAAAAAAACCGAACGAAAATATCTACAAAATTTTGCTTAGTCTGTTACAGTCTTTACTTTTTTGCATGTGGCTTTTTTATTTTCTGTTTTTTAGTAGGCTTTCCTTTTAGATAAAAATATAAAGCCTTTAAGTTTTTTTTTCTATTTGCTTTGCTTCTATGAAAACAGTTAAACTATCAAATCTATTTTTGAAATGTTTAAAGTTTTAAAACTGAAGGCATATTGTTGTATTGTTGTTTTCATTTGTTTAAGATTTCTTTGAAAAGTTTTCTCATGTGGTTTTGGTTTGCCATACACATTCTACTATGCATACTTATGGCATCTTGTGTAGTTTTATTTGGTTTTATGAGGTTTTTTTTTCAATTTTTTCTCAGTTTTTTTTTTTCTACTAAAAAGTTATTAAAAAATGATTCTAAATGAAATTTATGTTTTTTAATGTTTATAAACATTTCATTGGCCTTTCTTTGTTTTTTTTTTAATTTAAATATTTTTCTATTGTACTTGAATTATATCGCATGGCGTGTTAAAATATTTATCTTTTGTAGCAATTTTAAAAAAATCGTATTCTTATTGTTGTAGTTGTTGTTGTGGAAGCATTTAAATAATACAAAATACTCAACTTGTTTAAATTTATTATTCATATAGTACAACAATAACAACAATGAAAAAAAAATTTATTCAAAAACTCATATAAGACGTATGAGTGTTTTATAATCAAGTGTTTGCATGTGCATATGAAAGTACTCATACGTACTGTGGTGCCACATAAGATATGTTTTGCAATTTTATTGCACGTACAATTGGAAAAAATATAATAGCACCACTATGCCACTATTTTTAGTATGCAAAAAAAAAATAATAATAAAGAAGTTGGTCGATTGGTTGGACATTCTAACAAAATGATTCGAAACGCAATTACTTATAAAGAAAAGGCTGAAAAACGTGGAAGAAAACGAGCCCGGACACAGCTTCTTGTCAAAAGTTTGATACACAAGAGCAAAAAGTATTTTTTCAAAGCATCCACTGAGCTACAAAAGGACTTTAATATAACAGCGACAGTACAAACAGTTTGCGCATGTCTCAGATAACATAATTTAGAAGCATGCAGCCCAAGAGAGGTCCCTCTTTTAAACGCAAAACAAATCTCCAAGTGCATAAAGTTCGCAAAGAAGCATCTAAATTGGTCAGTCGAAAGGTGATAAATATTTTATGGACAGATGGCAGCAAAGTTATAATGTTTAGTGGAAAAGATTCTAACTCGTACACCAGGCGTCCTCAAAACCCCGAATATAATCCAAATATGCGAGAAAAAGCATCAAACGTGGAAGTTCGACCATAATAATATTGACTTGCTTTTCTTATTATGGAGTAGACCCAATACATTGTATCGGAAACATAATGGACCAACATGTTTACATCTATAGTTTGCATACTGTGGTAGCACATCCTAAGCAGAAGGTGAGATGCAGTTAGTATGGGTCTTCCAAAAGGATAATGACCCCAAACATACCAGTAAGATGAAAATGCATTGGTTTGAAAGAAATTTCGTCAACTGATGTCAGAAGCAGTTCCTGCTTCTAAGCCAACCACCAGCATATCATTTTGGAAAGTCTTTCAGGAATTCTGGTAAAAGATTCCTCTAAAATGATGCCAATAGTTGGTTGAATCGATGGCAAAGCAATGCGCAGCAATTATTTCCAATAAAGGCAAAGCAACTAAATATTAAATTTATAGAATAATTTTACCCTTAATGTACAACTACCAGATCTTGTCGTATATACATTACATACATTAGTTATCATTATAAGAATTTAGTCAGTATTATAACCTGACTTCTCATATCACTTATGCTGTGTGTGTTAATTTTACACATGAATGTCAAGACCTGCTATTTAAAAATCGATTACGAATGACAGATGTTTGAGAAACCTTTCATGATAATTTTTTACTTACTCTTAGACTAAATTAACATCATTTTAACCTACAAATAATCCAGTAGTAATAGTATTATGGATTCAGCTATGCTTGCCGATTTCGAAAATATAACAGTATTTAGCTTGGAGCCGTCAGTGGATATCTTAACGAAATCGTTCACATGGTGGTTGTAACATACATACATAAATCAGAATATGATCATTCTAACTAGCATTGGCACATAACGAGCACTGCAGCTATGCTTGAAGACGAGGTCATTGTGTTATGAGAAAACACGCGGAAAGAATGCAGTTCCCACCTAAAGACTTTTGACGTGGATGCATATCCGTTGAAGAAGAGGTGAATGTTATCCACTTTCTATGTCAATGGCCATCTCTTACTAGTTGCAGATATAGGTTACTTGGCTCTCCACTCCTCATCAGCTTAATGGAATTGCCGTCCATTGATGTCAAAAATATAGCTTTGTTTAGTACACTTTCGAGCTGGTTTTCAAGCGTAGGACAGTCATGCATTTAATTTGCAGGCTTGCTCTGACTAACTTCTTCCCTAGTTTGGTAGCACTTGTACAGTACAGGGACTGCGTTTACCTGAGGCGTTGCAACTGGCCCCTATGCGTGCTCAAGCGAGATTTTGTATCAAAGCTACCACTCCAACCTATCTACTCCATCATATATTTTTAAGTGAAAACTACGTGCCTTAATGACTACTTGTTCCATATCTTTAATTAATTGAATTCTTCTGTTAAGAAAATAATACAAGAGCGTTTAACAATTCCATTTATTATTACAACATTCAATACCCGTTCAATCCCCGTTCAATCCCCGTTCAATATCCGTTCAATGCCCGCTCAATACCCGTTCAATACCCGTTCAATACACATTAAGTAGGCTCACTCTAATGTAGCTCCTCGCATTGCGATTAGTTCCTGCGTGTTAGTTGGTCGTCTTCTTAAGCCATTTGTTTTGTTCTTTTTTTTTTCAACTAAATTCACTTTTAAATTGTTATTGTAGCATCGTATTGGTCGCGGTTGATTGTAAATCAAAATCTGGAATGTAAATCTTCAACCAACCGACCACCAACCAGACATTTAACATAACAATTGTTTGCACAAAAATTGTTTCCTACACGTACATATATGGTCTCAAAAGTAAAAGTAAAAACACATAAGGTAGTACCATGACGTATGAGTATTATTTAATGAATAAATTGCATGTGCACCAAATACTCATACGCAATGGTGTACAACATTAAATTACTATGACGATTTTGTTATTAAAGAACGCATTTGGCACAAAGCAGAAACTAATTTTCAAAGTAGATTTAAAATATTTCAAAGAAAATATATTCAAATCATTACAATATTTTCATAGCTACGGTTTAACATGATTTATTAGTTAAAAATATAAAGAGTTTATTCTGTAAATAATTAAAAACCATTAAACTTGACATTTATCCACAACTGCGCATCCCCCCCCCTCACATATTCAAATATTGTAACAACATTTTGTTAAACTAATAAAACAGGGGAAAAAAGAAGAGAAAAAGTAAACTGATTTTCATTTTTAACACTCACATTATTCCCTTTTGGTGTTGATAAATGACAAAACTTTTCCCAACATATCCATCAAAAAATCTGGGTTTAAATAAGTGTGTGCGGACACACTCGTAAATGTCAAAATAAAACTTTTTTAATTTTTTTACACTCTTCTCTTTGCTGTTTTAAGCACATTTTAATAAAAAAAAAAAAACTAGAAAGAAAAAAGATATCAAAATGAAGAGGATTAAATCCCATAGAAAAAGATTAATTTGTAACACAGTATCACATAGAATATTAATAATGAAATATATGGAGAGAGTTAAACGTGGTCAAATGCATAAAATAAAACATAATAAATTACATTACATAACATAATTGGCCATTACAACCCTTCAGTCAGGATTACGGCCTAGGCTCTCACACCACTTATGGTTGGTGTTGCTAATTTTATACATGAGTGGCGGGACCTACAGTTTTAAAGTCGACTCCGAACGACAGATTTTTTTGAGAAACTTTCCATGGCAATTTTATTTACTCTCAGAGTTTTTGCCAGAAATCTGCTGAGAGGAAGTCGCCGAAGAAATATTTTTTCATATTTTGTTTTTGATGTCTGACCGGGGATTTACGAACCCTGGCCTACGGCGACTTTATTTACCATTGTTAAACTAATCATTTTGAAGTTAAATATGTACCGGATTGTTCGCTAAGTATTAATGTTTCAACTTTCATATAGAAATACCTGTCTTAGCTGATCAAAAACCAGGACATATGATATACATAAGCTTCCCCAGAGGCCAGTTTAAAAGAAGAGATGAAAAGAAGTACCGAAACTTAACCCAAGTTAAGTATAATACATGAAATCTATCTGATTTAAATAATGCCAGCAAGCTTAAAAAGGGGCTAACATAGACTGTGTTACACAACGGGCTTCACGCATCTGCAAGGGTACTGCACGGGCTACAAATGGTCAACTTGAAGGTCTAAATTTTTCGTGTGGTATTTGTCTACTCGTTCACTTTAGCACCAGCAAAACAATTGTTGCACACCAACAACTTTTGCCAGCTCAGAACGAACAACAATAAATAGTCTTTTGCCATTTGAGGATACATATACCGAGACAATCATAGGAAATGGCAAACCAAGCTTTCAGAGCATTTCGTTAAAGCACATCACATCGTTTTACATAAAATTTCGGCTTTTATATGGTTATGAATTTTAGAATCATATTGCAAGTGACAAATCCCTCGCTGCTTACAAGAAAGTAAAAATAAAATATATTCTGATCAAATATAATCTGCAACCGAGACCCCTGGCAACGTGCGACCAAAACAATGACGCTCAACAAAATAATACAGATGCAGTGAAAGTGAAATGACAATTCTGATGCTCCTCTAGTATTGTACATTATAAAAATGAGCACTGATTCGAGTGCTCGGAGTGGTAACTTATGATATCAAAAAGCTGACTTGAGCACGCATAGCGGCCGGTTGTGATTCAAGTGATCCTCCTTCAAAAATTAATGAGAATAGTTCGTAATAAAACTGATGGTCCAAACTGCTGTCCGATGCAGCAGTTTTGATACGACCCTTTCATTTCATTTGAAGGTGTAGAAATAAACAATATTTGTTTGCAATATGGACCCGTATTAAGAGTATGACTGGTATGACCATTAAATTATTTGCGCCCGATTTTCGTTAATCAATTGCCTTCGCTTGTACTCGATATTGTTCTGCAATTCATCACTGCCCATACAGTCCAACAACTAATTTTTTTTTTTGCTGTTTTTGTTTTACACACATTCATACATACAGAACTGGTCA
Organism: Sarcophaga bullata; assembly: GCA_005959815.1. Taxonomy (NCBI): domain Eukaryota; kingdom Metazoa; phylum Arthropoda; class Insecta; order Diptera; family Sarcophagidae; genus Sarcophaga; species Sarcophaga bullata. Next base: position 359,421 of record QOCX01000071.1, read on the forward strand.
TTACAACCCTTCAGTCAGGATTACAGTGTAGTTTCTCATACCACCTATGTGGTATGTATCACAATTTAAAGTCCAATCCAAACGAAAGATTTTTAAGAAACTTTTCATGGCAATTTAATTGACTCTCAGAGTTTTTCCAAGAAGACTACTGAGGGGAAGACGCCGAAGAAATATTTTTTCATATTTCGTATTGTTGGAGTTGTCTGACCTGGGGTTTGAACCGTGGGCTTTCGTCTACTAGACTATGCTGAATCCAAATCAAGATGTAATCCTAATAAATTCCAGTGAATTATCTTCAAAACTAAATCAAACTTTGTTCATTGTTTTCTGTATTCTGATTTTTTTTTAATATTATATACGTACGAAAAATTATAGCCAGATGAATTACAGCATATGCTTCTATAAATTGCACTGACGGATTATATTGTAAATTTTTGTTTTTGTATTAGCGTTAATGCATTATTAATACTACTACTTCCTACTTTTTTTAATGAATGAAATTAAAAATAAAGGAAAACATTTGATCCCCTTTTAATAACAAAAAAAAAAAATACCAGGATGTAATTTAAAAAAAAATTTAAATAATCCCTTGAATAATTTTATAAATTTGTCGATAGAATGCTTATATAACATAAAAACTAATGTACAGAAGTGTGATAAATTATAGGCGTTTTCGTTTTTACTATTAAGTTTAAAACGTATTAAGTTATATTAAAGTTATATTAAAAATTTCACCTACAACAACTGCTATTAATTTATACTCGGCTGTATGGAGATTAAATCTCTCTCTCATATAATAAAATTTAACTTTGCTTTGTTTTTTGAAAAAATTTTATGCTAAACACAGCTTAAATGCTAACAAGTACAACGTTTGAAACAGCTACACTTACACTGACACAAATCCTAGTGTAAATAAAAATCACAAAAACAATTACCATTATCACTGCACACATATTTAGCATGGAGACACACACACACTCACTAGCACTGATTATGCTAACAAATGCTTATGATTTCACAATGAGTCTCAAAAAATGAGTTGAAAACAAAACAAACAAACAAAATAAAATAAAAAATTTGTTTAAAACCATTTTATTTAATCCCTTTTCAACACAAGTTTTAATCTTTGCAAATGTATTTGAATTTATTATTAAACAACAATAACAAATGAAACTATAGCTTATAAATAACAATGTATTGCACATCTGCTAGGTCTACATATTGTTGACATTAACAGTCTTTATATTGTATTTGTATTGGTAGTTGTATTATCATTATGATTATTATGATTATGATTAGTATTGTTATTGATGTTGTTGTTATTATTTGTTCATAATTGAAAAATAAATGTTGACCTTTATGGCGGTAAAAAGGTCACTAGATGTCAATGAAACTGAAACTTAAATAATAGGCTGTGATTGTGTTCGTGAAAAAGAAAGCGAGAGAGAGAGGGGGAGTAAAAACACTCGATAAAATGTTTATTTGACTTCAATATGAAAAAGTCAAAATTTCGATTTGTTTTATATTTTCTTCTTCTTCGTTTTTTTTTTTTTTTTCTGTGGTTGACGAAATATCAATGACAACAACAACAGTAAAATACTTAAACAACAAACAAATTACGAGTACATTCAAAATATAACCTAAAAAGTGCAAACGTTGAATAATTGTAGTCAAAAACCATTACTCACTAACACTTGGATATGAAAATATGAAACGGGAATAAAAATACACTACCGTGGGCAACAGCATTAGGGGAAAAAAGGAAAAAAGGCTAAAGATGAAATTATTGAAGATAATTATTTCAATCAAGTCTACGAAACAAAAGTTATTTAAGAGAAAAGGGTTGAGAATGCTTGTAGCTGGATAATCAATAAGATTGATTAGAGCAAATTCAATTCCCACAGGAGTATACAATCAATTTTACGTACTACAGTAGTTAGACAATCATTTTCACTTTTTATCCATACGAACGTATATATTACATGTACAAAAAACAAATATTCGAAAGCTTAAATTAATTGTATTACTTAACGAATCTTAACTTATAAATCAGTTTTAAAATTAAACAGAAAAATAGAAAATAATTTGTTCTACCAGGAGTTTGCAAAGCAGTGATTGAAAAACAATGAATGGAAAAAATTTTCCTTATAAAATATATTTTCTTATTTCAATTGGAGGATATTCCAATCTTCGATGTGAGCAGACCGATTTCAGACCGAGTTGAATCTGTCTACACATTTGTATTCATTATTACAAGGCAATCTACTGAATGGCGTACTCCCTTCCATCTACAACTCATTACAATACTTATTACAGAATTGAAAAGGAAATGAGGATTCCAGCAAACAATTCAAATTATCAGAACTCTGCACGAGAAACTACAAACAAGAACAGTCAGCCATTTCATTACAAATCTGGAATAAAATTAAGTTTTCTTCTATTAATTCACCATCGTACTGAACAATACGAAGAACCGAAGTACTCTAATCAAAGCGAAGAGAACTTTCAAGGATTATTCATGCCTCAACTCAGGTATTTGGATACTGTAGAGCTATCGTATCGCTCAAGAGCTACAACGTACAAACAAAACTTAAAAAAATATTCAAAGTTTAATAGATTAACGCGAAGTGTGAAATACAGAACCAAGCAAATGCAGTATTCAGAAGGGAAAAATTAGTAGAGAAGTTCAGCATTATCCAAGCTAACTAAGCTTAAAATATTCAAAACTCTTTGACGACAATGAAAACTAGCTACTATCGAATACAATCACACAATACGTGCCAATATTATTCAAGATATTCTAGTGCAACATCAACAGCAGCACGAATCTATTGAACTTATTCAGTAAGGCATCCATTCTGAAACGAATCAAACGTTGAAAGAAAAGGTATGAACTGTTAGAGGTAAAGCAAATTGTATCGTAAGTGGAGAAGTATTATAAAAATGATAGGACAGTACAACCTTATATAGGAACAAATATAATAGCAGCAGCCGAGTAACATGGAAATGCTTTATGGAAACCATATTTTATTAAGAGAAAGAGAACCTCTTAAAGAAAGTTACTATAAGGAAATTTTACCAAAATAGATTGAAAGCTTTGAAAGAAAAATGTTATACGAGTTATTTAGAATGCTGACAAGTCACTTGATACTACAATACAATAACTTACCGAATCATTACACATGAGATCTTGAGTTAAGGCTTCATCATTTCCTAATAAATTTATTTACTAGCAGATGCCAAAAAGGCTAGAATAGAACTTGTGGATTAAAAAGCGTGCCATTTTTTAAAATAGTTGATAAATTTTGCTTATTTGGAGATAGCATAGAAAAAACATCATTATCATTATCAAGAAGAATTTCTTCAAACAAAACATATTTTTACGGTCATTCAGTTAATAGCAGTGAGAGAAAACAGTGAATTAAACTTGTCAGTTAAATGGCATTCAACGCACATTATTGTATGGACTAATAATAATAAAAATATTCGATATGAAATTGTCGAGTTAGAGCCACTATTACAATGAAGGCCGGCATAGATTTTGGATCCTACTGCTACAACCCATACAACATTTTGTATTCGGCATTAATTATGAAAAGAAAATCCTACTCCTACAACCCATACAACATGTTGTATTCGGCAATAATTATGAAAAGAAAAGAATTTCAAGGAATATTTAGTTGTCCAGACAGTCTTACACTAATCTTGAACCTTACCCTTAGAACCTGAGTTCTCTGCTGGAGGTCTGATTGTCAGATTGATAACTCAGTTCCCGATGACATCGTTCGGTAACGACCCTAACAACAACGATGTTATCCTTTCAACAGAGTTTATAAATGCTCATTATCATGCTGTGTTGGTGATGTTGTACTAACCTGAGCTTAACCGAATTTGTCCATGACGCAGTACAGATCTCGATTACCACATTGTTAATCCCAATCTAACAGGTCCTAAAAGGAATGATTTCTTTTCTATTTAACCTTATACAAGAGATTTTTTTTAGAAAAAATTCAATTTTAAAACACGTAAACCACTGCTAATATGATAGATAAACTAGTTTACAGACATTTCCGAAAATTCACCTTCTTTTATATGGCGCATCTTCCATATCAAAATTACACACAAAAACAAAATTGCTGCTACTGCTGCAGTAGTCGCCATAGTCTAGTAGTTGGCTTATTAGACGTGATGCCATGACCAACATCAAGTCAGATTTCTCTAGAAAAGCGAAATATATTGATCCGTGATCACAATACTGTCCAGAATATGTTTTAACGCTAAAAATATTGTCTTTTTAAGCCCAACTTGGTCAAATAACAAACTAAAAGAAGTAACGTTTTCGAAAATCAAAATATGTTACAAGTTTTATTTAAAATCTTAGATTGTTTAGTTCAAAAAAAAAATTAAATTTTCTGAATTAAAACCTGATCCCATTATCTATTTTTTTTTTTTTTTTTTTTTTTTTTTTTTTTTTTTTTAATTTAAATGTAATGTTTCATAATCATATCTTTCTTCTTCATTAATTGTTTAATTAGACATTTTTATCATATAAATTCCATAAATTTTTCACATCGAAATATCTGCCTACAGCTCCACTGTCTTTATTTATTTGTAACATAAATGAGGAGGCAATTTTGGTTAAAGTCAACACTTGGAAATTGTAAAGACATCAGCCACCAGTAGCTGCAGCAGCAGAGTAAAAAAGAGCAAAAATTAAAGAAAAAACATGGCGTAGATTTGTTTACATAATCCTGGCACGTTGTTCTGCTCAAACAAATGTTGATTTTCTTGCTTCTTTTAACTGTTTTCTTATTTTTTTCGTCTTCTCTATCATAATGGTTACTGAGAGCAGTAGATGAAGAAAGAGCATGAGAATCATTTGCTTAAAATAAATTTTCTTGCTTTTTTTTTAATGAAAACAAATTACAATTCACACTTACACCATTGTACACAAACTCATTGAAATACACACGTACAACACACGCACACACACGTTTACAGGAACCTGTTTTTAGGTCAACTGTTTTTCAAAAATTCAAA
>QOCX01000071.1:364467-390291 GCA_005959815.1 Sarcophaga bullata
ATTAATTGCAATTATAATTAGAAACTTATTAACGTAGACTTTCATTTATTATTTAAAGATTTTATTTTATCTTTTATTTTTTATTTTTTATTTTTTAATTCAATATCTTAATATCTTAAAGCTGCTATTAAACTTTATTTTATTGGAAAATAAGTTTATTTTTTTCGTTTTTCGTTTTTCTTTTCTTTAATTTTTTACACTTTCTTTTTCTAATGCTGGTATTTGCCTTATTAAAGTTGCTTTAATTTTCTTTTTTTTTTTTAAGTTATTTTGCAAATCTTAAATTTTAAACACCCGTATTGTAATGTTTCCAAAAGGCGGTCAAAAGTATGACTGAATTGTGTGCAAAAGCTTCAGGGCCAAATATTAAAAAATAACGCACAATTCACTCACTCATTTACTCATACTTTTATTCGCATTCATTTAAAAATACACATACACACACAGACATACACACAGATATAAACGCACACTTATTTGCCAAGTCAATGTGATAACAAATACTCTCTTACCCGCAAGGTTTGATTTCTTTCTTTCATTTTCTTTCATTTTTTTTTTATTCAACAACACTTTTACTTTGTATCTTCCAATACACACACACACATTTAAAAATCAAAGTGTGTTGAATTTCTTTTCTTTGGTGGTGATGTAAAAAGAGAGTTCGTGTTGCTGTTATTTCTTAAATGAATTTGAGTGAAATTTGTAGGAATTTTTCACTCAATATTCAAACACGTTGTTAATGAAGGCATTAATAAAGAGAACAAATAAGGTGAGTTTCATTGCTTTTTTTTTTTTTTTTTTTGTAAAGTTTATGAATGATTTGAATTTGAATTCCTTTACTTTTGACTTTGCTAAAGAGATTATTAAAAAATACTGAATGACATGAATGAAATAATGTGTGAAATGTTTTACTACACATCATTTATTGCCTGCAATGACTTATATTTTACCTTAGTTTTTGGAAAAACAATTACGGATAAACGTTTAATCTAGATCTTCTAAATGTTCACAAATGCGAATTTTAGATACATAATAATTAGAACACGATAAAACATAGATAGATAGATGGATAGTGTGGTGGCTTTTTAGAAGTACGGACTCAGTTCAAACTTCAGATCAGACATTTTCAACTAACGTATGTATATGGTATTGAAGTCGCCGCAGTCTAGGTGGCTTTTTAGACATTCGGCCGCATTTCAAACCCTATATCAGACATCTCGAACAGAACGACAAATGAAAAAATATTTCTTCGGCAACTTCCTCTCAGCATATTTCTGGCAAAAACTCTGAGAGTAAATAAAAAAAAAAAAACATTGCCATTTGGAGTCGACCTTAAACTGTAGGTCCCGCCACACACTGTGATACATAATTTAACTGGAAACGGTGTACAATTACGAACAATAAATGTTTTCAGCGAAAAGCTGAAATTTTCAAAGGCATTTCGGTATAATCAGGGCGCTATCTCGTGTACTTTGCGCTGACTTTGGTCTCCTCATTTATATATAAAAACTCTGACTATGTGATATGGCCAAAGGGTATAGTGAATAGACTTTAACAACAAGAACTAATTTATTACAAGGTTCTAGAAGTTGCCAGATTAGAAATGTATGAAATATATAGAAAGCAAAAGGTAATATAACCAGTCAGCAGTAGTAAAAAGACGGTATATAAACACTGTAGCCTTATACACTGTTAAGTTTTATCTTTGTAGTAAAGAAATCACATTCACTATTGGTCACTACAACTCTTTAGTCAGGATTATGACCTAGCCTTCATACATCACATATGTTGTGTGTGTTAATTTTATACATAAGTGGCGAGGCCTACAGTTTAAAGTCGACTCTAAACTACGAATTTTTCATTTTATTTACTTTTATTTAATTTCTACTAGAAATTTCCTGATGGGCAGTTACCGAAGAAATATTTTTTCATATGTATTTCGTTTTATTGCAGATGTTTGACATGGAGTTTGACCTGTGGTTTCATGCCTAATAAGCCAATAAACTACCTACCAAAATAATCGTTTAAAGAAATTGATAGTACGGTGTTATAAATTCAAGTTTATTATTGAATTTAAATAAATTAATCACGGGCAGTTCGGTTTACAGTTCAACAATCTGGTAATGAACATGGTAACAGGAAGCTAATAAAGCAATCATCAAGCTTAATTTCAGTTTTATTGATCAAATTTTTCTAAGCAGATAATTGATTTACTATAGTTGCTCCTGGATCGATAGGATTACCACCAGTAAAGGATAAAAACTTTCGTTATTTAGTCTTCGTCTTTCTCAAAAGTAGACCTTGCTAATTTTACTATGATTTCCGTTTTCATCAATTTCTGGATCAATTATTTGAAGAAACTTATCATCAATCTTTACAAATTTAACTTAAAAAAACTAGTAATTAAGCATCACAATAGTTATGCTTAAAGAGTTGACCCCATCAAAATAAACTGCATGTAATTATATTCACCTTTCTTTACCGTAAAAAAACGTGAGAGAGATAAAAAAACACAGAAATTTCACCACCTCAAATGAAAGCTCTGGCAAAAACAAATTCTCTCAGAATGAATGAAGAGGTGAAAGCTTTCGGGTGCTCTCTTACTCTCAACACATAAAAGTGAACCCTTAAAAATGAAAGCAAGTCACTCACCCAATTACACTCAAAATAACTGTAAAAGTAGAAAAACAACGTGCTCTCCCAGTTAAAATACAATTTATCTGCTGATATCATTGTATTTGTGTTAACTTTTAACAATTCTACAAAAGGACACACACACACACACGTCCATGCATATGAACTCGTATACAATCATTACAGTGCGTGCAAAACGGTAGTTAACAGACAAAGACGACAACAACGACAACAACAACAACAATAATAGCATTACCAATTACAAACAAAACTATAAAAGCAAGAAGTTTCATAATATTGAAGAGAGAGAGTGAGAGAGTGAGAGAGTGAGAGAGTGATAGAGAGGGGAAAAGAGGGTATGAAAACAAAACTTTCTAAAAATAAAAGTAAAAATAAAAATAAAAGCAAAATAAATACAGGATTTGTTGGTTCTTTAAACTCACTAAAGTAAACGGAACTATTGCGTGAATGTCTAACGTATGAATTTATGTATGTTGGTTGGTTTGTTGGTTTGTTTGATAGTTTGAAAGCATGTCTAGAAAATGTATACGTACATACGTAATTATTGTTGGCAACAACAACAACAACAACGACAGCAGCAACAAACATAAAAACATATAACCATTAAGATTAGAGGAAAAACAATGCGAAATATTGTTCAAATGTATTAATGAAAAATCTGTAAATAACCATTAAAAAACAACAACAACAATAATAAAAACAAAGAAAGTACTCGACACACTTATACACACCCACACATTTATGTACGTAAGCATACACATACTTGAAATGTTGAGTTGATAAGCAATATTATTTCTGTATTAGTGTTGCGAAAGAGGGGTTGTTGTAGTGAAAAAAAAAGAAGCAGAAGCTCTTGTGGCGGCTGTATATTGCTGTAGGAGTACAACTTGTTTGTTTTTAAAACAAGCACAGTGTGATGAAGTATTGAAAAATAAGGTGCAGGCAAAACGATGAATTATTTAAGGGCAGTTAAGAAAGTTGACATTAAAACTGTTTTGTTTTAAACTTTTTTTTACTTGCAGCATTTGCCGGATATAAGCACTTTGAAAAATGCCTGCAGAACAATTCTTCTATCGACAGCAAACAGTCATATGTCATTCAGACTGATAGAATTCTATTCGTTTTATTGACAGCACTGGCTTCGCATTTTATGGAATGCCAACTGATCGAAGAGAGCTTTGATCACCTCCTAGAACTTAGTGTGATGAATAAAGTTGCAACTTGTTGAGTTCCTGTGTCACTTTAGAATCATTGAGGAGAGATTGCTGAACGATATGGATACATAGCAGACTTTGTAGGCATAGTCAAGCATCCTATTGTAGAATTGTATATTAAGCGGAGAGTCAGTTCGTTGACTTACTCGGGACCTGCACTAGGCAAGATTAGTAAAAGAAGAGAAAATTCCAATTTTTAACTACTTTTTCCAATAAATCTGCCGCATGGCATTAATGTTGAATATTGGCTTCAAATGGCTTAAGGGTTGCAATTTATCAGCATAACCCAGTAACCCTATCCCTTTAAAAACAAATCTGGTAACAAGGAAATTAGTAAGCAGGACCAACTTTGGAAAGAGTTGGGTACATATAAATGAATTTTTTTAAGTAAATTAAAAGTTTAAACTAGAATTTCTCCTGTTTAGAAGTGAGGAATACCTAAAAGCGGAATGCATATATCGAAAGAGCTCGTCAGTACATTCTCAAACAAAAATCAAGATTGCATAAGTTTCAATGCTACTAACCGGGGAATTATTGCTGCAAGCTAAGTCACATGGACCATATGCTCTGGAGTAGTGTAACAGACCCGACTCTGTGGCGGGAATCGAACTCAACGACCCTCATGCTAATGGTCTAGCGTACTAACTAGACTACCAGTACAGTGATTTAAACTTTTGCTGAATTTTTGTTCTACGGTTTTTAAGTTCTCTGAGATTTCATTATTTTTGACAGATTTTTATTTAGTTTTTCGTTACATATTTGTATTCTGTCCAATATAAAATTTTTGGTTTATATGGCATTGTGAAGAGACCACAACTGTCATTAATTCTAATTCAATCATAGACGCCAAAATTGTGGCTTGTATAGATAATGTTAAAATATTTTCACATAAAGAATCATTTCTGTTTACTTTCCTTGCTTTGCTTGCTCAATTTAAAATAAAATATTACAACTGAGGCTTAACAATTTGGTCAACAAAGTTAAATTTTAAAGTGAGTCGAAAATATGTAACAAAAAAGTTCTTTAATATTTTAAAATTTCCAAATTTAAACTTTTCGAAACTATTTTCTCGTACACCACTGTAGCCAAATATTACAAATATGGCCAACAAAATGAAAATTAAACGAAAGAGAGACGGAGAAGAAAGAAAAAAGTAAAACTTATCAATAGAAATTAATCGTTATCGCAAGAAATAAAACAACAAAGTGTACTAAAAATATTAAAACTTTTTGGTTTTACAATTGCAAACTGCCATACACTCTCCCCAGCACCCGCTCTTACTTTCTCTCTTCTACAATTTCTCATACAATCCAGGTCTGCCTATGTCTGTGTAAACATCAGACATTGTTAAAGGAGGCGTCATAAACAAGCATCATGTTTGTTTTACTAACACAAAACAACAAACAGAAAAAAACAATAACAACAACAGTAACAACAACGAAATACACGTTTTTATGACATGTTATTTTGCTTATTGTGTTCATTTGTTTTGGTTTTGTTTTGGTAGCAGTGTTGTTATAATTATTTGTTGTTGTTGTTGTTGTTGTATGACGTAATCCTTAAGATTTTAATATTTAACGTAAGCAAAGGCATAAAAAAGCCCTCCACACGCACACACTAATAAGCAATCATACACGAAAAATAAATTTTATTACAGTAACGACGACAACAAAACAAGAAAAAAGGAAAACAATAAATTAAGAAAGTGTTTTTGTTATTGTTTTTGTTTCTGTTTTTGTTTTTATTTTTTCTGTTACTTCTGCTACTTTTCTCTTTAAATGGTTTTTTTTTTTGTTTTTAAATAGATTGTGTTATTTTTATCATTTTATGACTCTCTCTCTCCCTCTCCTTCTCTCTCTCTCTCTCTCTCTCTCTCTCTCTCTCTCTCTTCTCTCTCTTCTCTCTCTCTCTCTTCGCTCTTTCTCACTATACTTTCATTCAATGTTTTAAAAGCAGACATTGAGGGCTAATGTATCCACAACGTATGAATCCCTGTATATGTGTTTGGCTTTGTCTCCTTTGTTTGAAAGAATATTTTGTAAATTTTTTATGACTAAAAAATATTGTCATCGTCTTGGATTTTTGGCTTAAATTTTTAATTTCTTTTCATTTGTATAAAACGTAACATTCTCTCTGTCTTTCTCTCTTTTCTTTTGTATATGATTGGCAACATCTTCAGGCAACCACAACAGTGATATAAAAATTTCATTTAAAATCTTAATAAAACTCATAAATTTTAAAGGAAACAGTGAGAAAAATGAAATTTATATCGTATTTTTATAAAAACTTTCTTAATTTTTATAACTTCTTATTGTCATTATGTGTGTGATATATCATAGGAATGTTATATCGTATCAAGTTATCCATTTAATGATTTCAAAACCGCCAGTCTGGCAAGGCTCTCAGTTTTTGAATATATTTCAGCTCAAGTATCTTTTGCCATGTATAGGAATGAATGTGAATTGTTTAACATTAAAGAAGCCGTCAAAATAGTCAAAATTGGCAACAAAAGTTGTGATACAAGCATAGGCACCTTTCGTACATTAAGCGACGTGATTACGATTGTCACACGCTGACCTACTGCGCAAAGAATTAAAAAAAAAAATTAAGCGACTAGAAACGTTCTAGATGCCTTCAACCCAGTACATCACCGCAGTATGCGCACCGACAAAAATATCGATTCTATTACACACACTGTGGCAGAGTAAAACCTAGGTTACTATTGGTTTGAGGGAGTGTACTAGTCTGACAACTACAATACCCAGAGGTCAAAAGACCCATTATAAATTCGACCTAGGAGAGAGAAAAAGAGAGAGGAAGAGAATAGTGAAGGATAGGGAAAAGGAGAAGAGCTAGGAAAGGGAGATATAAGAGACAAAGTATTAAAGATGGAAGCGTTAATCCTATCCCAATATGACGTATTCTGCATTTGCATGCACCTCATCCATATAGAGGCCAACTTAGGCAACAATTTAGATCGTTTGACTTTTGGCAACTCCGTAAGTAGGCCTATTCGGTACTAGAGACCTTCAATGTAGTCTTTTAGAAACCAATTTTATCAATTGAGGACAGAATCTCAATTGATAGTAAGCCAAAACACACAGAACACAATACTGATTGTAGAATACTGATGATCTGAACGTATCATTGAGACATATTTCTTCAAAAATATTACCCAGGAGCACTCTTGACGTCAGGCCAGAGAACTACGGCTATATAAAAACCAAGTTTGTTTGATGCCTACAGGTGAAGGGCGAAGTGTATTCTCAACAAAACTGCGTTAAAATCCTAACGTTTTAGGCGTTTTTGTATGAAAAGTTCCCAAAAACAGAAACAACATGTTTTGGGGACTGACTACGTCAAACGCCGTATCCGCGCGGATAATCTTCTAATTTCACTGAAATTGCATACAAGTGTGCTATCCACATATCCAGTTCCTACTCTACGAATACAGCATTTTTCTAAAACGTTGTCTAAAATGTCGTACATTGGACGAGGTTGTTGGCTACCGAACACCAATCTTTTGGCATTTAGCTACCAAGATTCGCTTTTTAAATGCCAAATAGAATGTAGGTCACTTGTTCGCAAACACCGGTGAGCAGCGAGAGAGAATACGCACAGAGTTGACCATTACAAACCTTAAAAAAAAAATTGTGATCTACCTTCTTAGATAGCTTTTATACATGAGTGGCGGGACCTATTGTTTAAAGTCGACTTCGAACGAAAGATTTTTGAGAAATTTTTCGTAGCAACTTTATTTTCACTTAGAATTTTTGTCAGAAATCTGTTGACGCCGAAGAAATAATTTTTTAATATACTTCGTTTTGCCGGAGATGTCTGGCGGAAGGTTTAAACAGAGGCCACATGTCTAATAAGCCAAGACACTACTTAGTAGACTGCCACGTGATGGAGAATATAGGACACTGCAGCCAATGCAGCTAAAATGACAGTGATAAGAGACAGTGATAAAAAGAAAATTACAGCCAAGGACAGTAATTAAATTGTCAAGAGCATTATACTTGAGTATAGCTCGGAACGGTCTCCTCAAGTAATACTTGTTCAAACAGTTTTAAAGGATTCCACAGTAGAAGTCCTCCAAACTACTGAGACTTTAGAACTCTTAGAGAAAGTACACCAACTTCCCTTATACTAGCCTGGCTGTACGTTGGCTATTCAAAAACATGCTTTATATACTCATACACATACACACATGCATATACTCAGTTCACCTATGGTTTATTGTAACAGAACTACTCTAAACTAACTTTACGTTTGTCTCCGATGAATTCTTCGCAAATTCCCTATAATACGGCAGCTCAAAAAAGTGTAGAGTATTGTATAGTCGAGATTAGTCAACTTATTTAACTCGAAATATATTATTAAGGTGTATCTATGTGTGCTTTTTTTTCTATAAAAACAATCAAATTATTTTATTATCGTGTCAAAGTACCTTTTTCACCTTCCCAAAAAAAAAAAAAAATAATAAAAACTCACGTAAAATATGATGAAAATTTTACGATTCGGAAATCAAATTATTAAATTTACTCTGCTTGACTCACTCTACTATATAGACAGTAAATTTTTCAATAAATTTAATTCCATTTTACGGGGTCATTGACATGGTAAAAAAGGTAAAAAATTTTTTGTTTATAATTTTGTCTGTATATTAAAAAAAAAACACGAAATAGCACGAAATAAGTGGGAAAGAAAATAAATTTTATTTAAAACCAACCACTTTTTAACTTTAACTGCCTACTGATGTACGATGGTGTGTTTATTTGAATGTTTATGATACTGAATAAAGGAAGTGGGAAGTATTTAAAAAATTTGAAGGGTTTGAAACAATTGAACAGCAACAACAGCAAAAAAAAAAGAAAAACAAGTTAATTTTTAATAGATCGATTAAAAATTAAATCTTTAATGAAGTAATTCCTTGAATTGATAACACTACTCTAACGATTTCCATGCACAGCGTGCTTCAAACTTCATAATCTTCAAGTATTTTACCAGAATTCATTTTCAAACTTAACCTTCGTCCATTTATCTTGCAATTATTCTCGGTTTGTCAACTTCTAGAACTTACAATTCATTTGTTATTGTAATTGTTTTCTTTCTTTTGAGATTTTTTTAATGTAGTTTTGTTATTGTAATCTTTTGTTAAAGTAATTTCATTGTAAATTTTCCTTTTTCTATAGCCGGCAATCAGAAATCAGTTCCTAACTATTGATAATATGGTTTTATAGGGAAAGGTACGTGCATCTGAACGTGTCGACCAACGTAAATTTAGTTCAATGGCAATTTAAAGAGCGGCATTTAATTTAAGAAAGTTTGAAACTGTTAGGTAGCGATTACAGATTTCTGCAAATCTATTATGATGCGCATTATTGGATGACAATAATTGGTTGGAATTGAAAAGCCATTTAGTTTAGATAAAAAACGTAAAGGATCACAGCAGGTTAACCAGAAAAATCTTAAGCCTCTAGCCACCCTAATAGTCGAGTTACAGGAAAAGGCTAAAATATCACAAGATCTCTTGGGAACAATAACAAAGGAGGCTTAATATCTGTGCTGTACTGTTGGATAACGGTGACATGTAACGACCAAGTCGCTACGAAGAATAAATAAGACTGATTTGCGCAAGATGATAGATGGCTGACAAGGATCTGGAACAGATCCCAGCCGGACTACTGCAGGGTATGTTGGAACGAGGAAAAGTTGGAAGCTATCGAACACCTTCTCTGTAATTGGCCAGTCCTTAGTAGGTTGAGGTTGAGGACCGTTGACAGGGGCATCTTAGTAGTGTGCCGACATTAAGGCTCTCCATGGATTCATTAATAATTTGAGCTGGTTGAGCGCTATTTTATGTGTTTGCGGTCTGTGTTTTTTCTCCATCTCCTTATCCTCCCTTTACTACTTCCTCTCCTTTCACTATCTGCTTTATTATCTTCTCTCTCTCTCTCTCTCTCTCTCTCTCTCTCTCTCTCTCTCCTTTATGAAGTATTACAATGGGGCATGTCTACTTCCTAGTATTGTACTTATCACAATGACATATCCTTTTACCTAACCTAACATAGGTATTCTTTAGAGGTACAGATGTACCACTACAACACAGCGAATAATAGCGAAAGCAAGGCTTATGTAGAGAATGCATGAGATACCACTATTTTGCGGATGATACGTTAACAGATTTTGAATTAAAGTTATTTGAAAAGACTGAATTCAAGTAAATTTACGCATACGCCTACAATAAGCGGTAGCTCAACCTTAAGTGTATGCCTATAAGTCATGAAACAATATATTTGGATGATGGTTTCCTCCGTTCTATCCAACTACCTCTGTTTGTTAATCGAAATTGGACGTTTTAATGCAAGTCACATTACCACTATGATTGTAATACTTACTCGAGAGATAGCAAATAATTACAAATTACAAGTCAAAGTTCATTAAAGAGGAACTAAACAACATCATTCTCATTACTCAAAATGATTATTTTTCTACTTTTTCTTATTCACCAGAAGCCTACAAATTTTTTCTGCGTTTTGAATAATCTTCAGAACAAATTTATGATGATGATTTATCACTTATCTTAATAGCATCAAAAATATTCTTTTCAATGACAATTTATTTTGAATAATTCAACAAAAACCTCTGAGTCACATGAACGCCAAAAAAAAATCGTGACTTTATGATGATTCACATGTCAATGAAAAGAGAGATAAAAAAAACAGCAAATTTCTGAAATTAATATTTTACAACCAACGAAACGCTAAATGGGAACAATGAACTTAAGAAACTTAAAAAATAGAAAATCAAACTAATAAAAAAAGAAAGGAAAACTAAATAAAATATAAGAAGAATAAGAAAAATCACAAAAAAAAAATCCATATTAGGGGACTGATGATGTGTTGTCGTACATTGGCTTTGGCTAAGAAACAAACAAACAAACGAAGATAGGACAAGCCAAGACAAGACAAGACAAGTCAAATGAGATACACAGATTAATTCCACTTGAAAGAATTTGAATAAACGAAATGCTTTATGATTTTTCACACTAATTCAGCATTTAACTGATGATAACAAATAATATAGAATAAAGGGAATAAAAGATAAAAAAAACGAGATAGACAATGGCACACCAGAAAAACAAAAAAAAAAAGTATGCAAATCAAAATATAAAAGAAATGAAAAACTAAATATTTTGCTAAGGTAATGAAATTTTCAATTTCAGACTTTATTATGTAGAAAAAAAATCTATTTTTCTACATCCACAGCACCACGTTCAGGGGCAGTGTATACATTCAATTAAAATTTTTTAAATAAATTCCATACACGTTCACATTTTTTATTTTCTACCGTAGAGTCAACGGCAATGGCAACAGCAACCCAATGGTCAAATCGGTAAAAGTTAAATGCTGTGTTTAATGTGTTCGAATGTGAATGCGTGTCGCCCAAAACCGCCCAAACCTTGTGGCAAAAAGAACCTAAAAAAACCTAAAATAATTGAAATATTTTTTGTTTAAATGATTTAAACTTCCAATTCGTAGAAAACAAACAGATCATGCTTGAGAGTGTGGAAGCTGATTTAGTAGAAATTTACTTAAGAGGCTTAAACGCCCAAAATAATTTCAAAGAATTGACAACAAAATTCTTACAAACTATTTTGATCAAATAAAATACATTCTGATACACAAAAAGAAGTCAAGAATTCAATACATAAGTTAAAGTCGAGGATATTTACTTAATTGATCCTTACAAGCCTTTAGTCAAGATTACAACCTAGCTTCTTTCAACACCCCTGTTCGGTGTGTTAGTTTATTGCGTAAGTGGCGCAACCTATAGCTCAAAATCTACTCGGAACGATAGATTTTTCTTTGGAATGAAGTAGAAGTACAAGAATGTTAATCTTTATACGACAAATAGGTTCCCACAAGTTGGTCTGCTGATGAGCAAGTTCCAACACAGGAACTGTTTGATTTCGATGCCAGGGCTTATCGAATGCTTATATGGTCATAGTCTAGTAGGTAGCAGCGTAGTCTAGTAGGTAGTGTGTTGGCTTATTAAACGTAAGATCAGACATTGAAACCGAAATATTAAAAAATATTTCTTAGGCGACTTCCTCTCAGCAGATTTCTGCTTAAAACTCTGAGAGCAAATAAAATTGCCCTGAAAAGCTTCTCAAAAATCTGTCATTCGCAGTCGTCTCTCAGAATTCTGGAAAAAACTCTGAAAGATTGTCATGAAAAAGTTTCTCAAAAATCTGTATTTCGGACTTGACTTTAAACTGTAGGTCCCACCACTCATATATAAAATTAATGCACACAACATAAGCGGCGTGAGAAGAAGTTAGGTCGTAAACCTAACTGAAGGCTTGTAATGACCAATTACCGACAGTAAAGTGATCTTTATATCCTTAAGGAATGTGTACACCATATCTACGATTGTTCAGAAATGCCCGATATCTCTGGAGGAGATAGCGAAATGTTGGTTTCTTAGGCGTCCCGACACGTTGGCAAAGGCTTGTACAATAGAAAATTCAATTGAATTCTTACATGAGATTGACATTGCACTATAGAGGGGTAAACAAATAGTGACATTATAACCTTCACTTACATCCAAAAGAAATTTGGTATAATTATTCCACTTGCAAAGAAATACTTCTAGCCAGATATGGATACAGGCAGAAATAATTTGCATTAAAACTGATCACAGACTATCTTACAACCTCATAACATTGGTTGCACAAGTCCGGAGGCTAACAAAGTCTCACAACAAATTCTGCTTAAGCTGTAAAGAAGAGAACAGTCATAGAGAATCCTCATTGTCATTGTCTGGCGATTGGAAACCTAAGAATAAGAACTCTTTGACATCCAAAAATTGTTGACCGAACGTGCTTGACTAGCCAAGGGTGTTTTCATATTCATATTCATATCCAGATAGCTTATCTGGATGGTGATCCACTGTCAGCATTACGATAGAACTCATTAGACCTTACGTCTATGAGACGGATTGAGTGAGAATTTTTCATTACGAACGTGGTAATATACAGAATTTGTAAACTCCTGGAATTTGTTATTCCCCCAGATGTTACGAGACATGTTCCGTTTCCATATAAACTGTTAAGATTTCACATTAAAGTTGAAAGCTGTCTTCCAAAGAAGATAAAGTTTGTCATGCTTTAATAAGCAAGTAACAGATTAATATACGATAATTTTATTTATTTTCCAAAAGTTTTCATATTTCGTTTTTCATTATTTTTCTATCTTTTTTATAATCGTTTCAAAAGTACCATTACAAAAAAATTAAATCCAGCAAAATATTTATTGAATAGTAATTTTAAAATCTCGCGATTCATAAAAATCATCATCATGACACCAGACATTTCCAATCTCTTGCTTTATTTATGCTCCCCCCCCCCACTACTCTTGGCATCTAAAATTTGTTGGCCAATAAAATTTACATTGAATAGCCTGAACATCCAAAATAAATTCAAGAGTATAAGCGTGCAACATCGTCATATTTCTTTAGTGGCATTTACACTTGCCACCGTGTCATGCCAACATACCAACGCTGTTGGTACATCACTTAAGAACATGAACACACTGTGTTTTTGAAAGGTTTGATGGAGTGAATGAAATATAATCAAAGTCATAAAAACACAAACAATAACAAAAAAATATGGAAGTAGAAAAACAAAAAAAAAAAAATGAAAAAATGAATCGCCAACAAAACATAGAAAAAAAACAAAAAATAACTTGAAAATTACACAACACGCCATGACCACCTCCTAAACGCTTTTTTATGTATGGCGCGTGTTGGTGTGGTTGTTTATTTTTGTACACTAAAAAATACAACAACAACAACGACAACAGCATGAAAAATAAAAAAATATTTAAAAAAAATTTGCATAATTTGTTTGACGTTGTCGTGCAGACGGCCAACACCCAACAATTTTCTGATATGCCTACAGCATATTATTCTGTTTACTGTAGGCAGCTGTACGAGGGTTGTTTGAATCAGGGGATAATCATTTTCTTTTATTAAAAAAAGAAATAAATTTCGAAAACACAATCTATAGGAACTATTCAAATCACTTCGCTTGAATTTCTTTTGGAGAATTAAGGACATAGTCTGGCCCTGCTACGTAGCTATTGAAAATCTGTCTAGAGAGAAATGTAGACATAAAAAAAGCTTTCCATAGGTAGACTTACATATCCCATATTTATAAAAAGTTTAAAATGTTTAGTTTTTTTTTTTTAATATGTATGATAAGTACACCTTTAATAACGCCTAATTACACAGAACTGCATTGTGAATGCGTGCCTCTTTCCATTTTTCCCTTTCTCTCAACATATTTTGAAAAGAAGCTAATTTTCCTGGTGGCATTTATTTCTCTTCTCCCGCACTTGTATACATTAGCAATGCATCAAAAAAAAAAAATGAGCGTAATTCGTCTCCTGCTTCAGGGAATTTAATTAGCCAGGTGTGTGCTTTTTTTTTTTTTTTTTTGTAGGTTTCACCAGCAACATGCGTGTAAATTAATTCATTTTTCTAGTTATATCAGTTTTCTTTGTATTTTTTTATACACACTTCACCCACACACACATTTGTAATCGGTTAAAGCCATTAAAATGTTGAGTTTTAAAAAGAAAGAGAAAAAAACCAAACAAAAAACATATTTTATCAGCTGGATAACAGGTTGTATGTGACTCGGAGTAGTCTTGAAAAATTTCAAAGTTTTTAAATAGAAGTCAAGAGGTAGAAGGTATACAGTGACAGAAAAAAAAGTTAATTTTAATTCCATTTAAATTAATTCCTTAGAATTTAGAATTCAGCAGCTTGAGACTGATGTTTGGGGATAAATTACTGGCAACAACTACAGTCATATTATAAAACACAAGAGAGAGGGTTCCTAAACCATTCAAAACATATGAATGTTAAATGATAAAATGAATGTTTATCACAGGTTAATTCAATCATAAAATTGATGATGCATTACACACACACACATATATAAATGTCCTGAAAACTCTAGGAACATGGCAGGTGAGTGAAAAAATATCTTCCAAAACCATTTACATTTCCCATCGTTGAGTCCTAGCGCACAAATGGCAAGTGTGCATGAGAAATAGTTTGAGGTTAATAGCCTGCTTAAATCACTTGACTATACAGGCTTTTTGGCATGCAAAATAGAACTGAGACTCTGGTGAGACTCTCTAATCATGATATTTAAGAGATCATGCATGCATACGTACATAATTTCTTACTTGCTCATACTTAATTGGATTAACGGATTTCGGCCTGCCTTAACACAAACTTTCAGGCGCCTCTGCTGCTTGTGCGCCTACGCCAGTTGGTCACACCAATCGATGACAGAGCTACTTCGATTTGGTCCTTCCAACGTCAGTCAGGGTTACAACCTAGCTTATCACTATATTGTGTGTGTGTTATTTTTATACATAGTCCACAGGACGTACAACAGTTGAAAGTTGACTTCGACGGTCAAATGTATGAGCAACTTTTCATGGCTGCTGAGAGGAAGTCACCGAAGAAATATTTCTTTAGATTTCATTTTGTTCGAGACGTCTGACCTGGGCTTTGAACTTTGGCCCCACTTCAAATAAGCCACTACCTACGTGTCTTCAGCGACTTCTACAGCCTTTTTATACATGAATGTCGTCGTGATATTACAGGCTTTTTGTCATTTTATGTTGTAATCATAAGGAGTTTCCTATAAAGCCATTTGGACTCCCAAAGTACATCCCCTACAGATTAATGATCCCCTACTGTTCACCGATAACAAGCTAAACATTTACTCAAGAGATAAAGAACTATTTCCTCCTATTTTTCACCTTTGCAGCTGCAGCATTGGCCAAGACTAATGCATTTCGCATGAATACGCACATACGATGTCCTGTAATGACTTCGACATTTACGGAACAGACTTTCCATGGTCACTTTTTCTAGTTTAGACCAGAACTTCTGTGACATCTTGCCTATATGAAAAGTTGGCAAAATCTATTCTCAATGGTTCGATGACTGCGCTGTTTCTCCATTAGCTATCTGCTAACTTGACTTGACAAATACTTAGTAGAACCCAGTACCCTGACAGCTTGTCAGCTTTCAGAAAGTGTTCACATATCTTTTCCAGAGCTATTTTCTCAACATTGCTTATGTCAACTACGAAAAAAAGAAAGTTGTCGATTACAAGCTATGAGACCTTTAAGGAACACGACCATCTGCCACAAAGCAACTCTTCCCCTTTATGCCTCGATTACTTCTAACGTATAATTTACTCATCATAAAAGAAGAAATACTGATGTCTGGCATTACGTACATAGGCATTGCCTTCGGATTTGGATTGCTTTAAGGCCAAGCACATACAACAGAAGAAGAAGAAGAAAAAGAAGAAGAAGTTATTAATGTTTCTCCATTAAAATGGCAGGTGCTGTAGCATAAGGACAAGCAAGCAGTAAGTAATAATACACAGAAGAAAAGGGTGGATGGAAGTAAAAGGATTTAATTACGCTGTTTTCCATAATACAAGAATGAGAACACGCATTGCTACTATAACATAATGAAACAAACATTACACGATAGAATAATCAACAGCAGGAGTAAATATAAAATTACAACGCTAAAGAAGAACCAAAAGGTAGGGCAAATGGAATGAAATGAAGCTTCCTGTATAAAACAGCTCACTTAAACAATTACCAATACTTCAGTTAACGTAATAATTTCTGGTTTAAAATTATTATTAAAGATCTCAAACCACCACTAATATGTTAAGAAATGCTTTTAACAACCATTATCCTGGGAAATTCTATTAATTAAGGGCGAATGAAATTTATTTAACTGTACTGGTATAATAGTGTACATATTTATTGATTATTTTAAATAAATTTGTTTGTAAGTTTAAGAACAATTTTATGTTTCTTCCAAAGCATTTTGTGTAAATCACTACTGCGTTCTTGCTTTACAACTGAAAATCCTTTTTCCCCCAACAACTTGTTTAACAAAGAAAAACTTTTTTTTTTCTTTTTTTTCTTCTTTTTGGAAGAGAATTTATGGTTCCTCTTGAGTTTGTTGTCACAAAAATATTTAACAAATCCATGGGTAACTACTGCTGATTTTTGCTGCAGTTCCCAACTTTATTTAGCTGCATTAGTAGTTAGTATGTCTTCAAAGAGATGAACGAATGAATGTTTTTTTTTCTGTTGTTATTGTTGGATTGTATAACATTTTAACTTTGTTTTCTGTTTGTCAGTTTGCCAAAATTGAGTTTTGCTTTTTAGAAGTTCGTTTCTTTTTTTTTTTCTTTCTTCCCGCAGATTTTTTCATTTCCTTAAGATTTATTCTTAAATACTAATATCACTTTAAAAAAAGGAGAAAATAAGCTTTAAAACTATTTTTAAAACTGCAATATAAATGCTTAAATATTACAAAATGAAGATAGAATTACTTTGAATGCATGCTGCTTCAAAGTTAACTGCAGCTTATGAGACAAATATTCAAGAAAAATTTTCCAATTGACTTTGAATTGATATTCAAAGGAGAAATTTTTAATTTTGTTAACATTTAGAAACAAGAACTTAAAATTCCATAGCATTTTCGGTTCATTAGGAAGCAACTATCAGAATACATAACTCTCATGTCGTTATTATTTCATTGCCTTTTCCGATTTCCTTTACCAGGATTTTCCAAATGATTGAGGTACTTTAGCCAGTTGCAAGATGGTAACGTCAACAACCTTAAAATCCTGCAAAGAACTTCACTTAATTAATTGATCATTACCAACCTTTAGCTGGTTGTAATACAACCTATCTTATCACACCACCCATGTTGTGTATGTTATTTTATCCATGAGAGACGCGGCTTACAATTTAAAATTTAAGAAACTTTTCATGGCAATTTATTCATTATGTTCTCAAAAGGGTTTTGCCAGAAGACTCGCCGGATTTCGCTAATTAATGTAAAAAGTTTTTTTGCATTTGTAAAGTTTCTGCGCAAAAATTTTTTTATTAGTTTTCTGCTCACTAAGCAAAATCAAGCCTTCGTTTATAGTTCTGTTGTATGTCTATAACAATGATGAAAAGCGTATTCAGTTTCTCCCGGATCGAACAAGGATAACACACAGGAACGGATATCAGAAGAGCGTTCATCTTATGTTACAGATTGGTAGCATAGCTCACAATAGTAGGACATATACTGTTACACACATTTACAAACATAGGCGGTCCTTACAACCCTTCAGTCAGTATTACGACCTTCCTAAACGAGAAACTTTTGAGAAACTTTTCATGGAAATTTTATTTACTCTCAGAGTTTTTGCCAGAATTCTACTGAGAGGAAGTCGCTGAAAAAATTTTCTTTCATATTTTGCTTTGTTGGAGATGTCTGACCTGGGGTTTGAACCAAGGCCTCATGTCTAATAAGCCAACAAACACCTACTAGACTATGGCAAAGAACACCCATGTATGGTAGGTTACATTGGTGGGTGGACAGACGTAGATTGCCATACACTGTGAATTATAAGACTGCACGGTGAACTGAATTATGAATTCGACCAGATCCTGTTCGGTGATTTATAGTTCACAAAATACTTCCCCCGTATTAAGCGAGTAAATACTCCTATATATTCAAATTGCTTGGATAAGCACGAAATAGCTGAATACGTAACGTTCGAGGGCAACAGGATTACTGCAGCACATCATACATCTACAGACCAATCATCGGAAATTTAATTACCAACATACGCCTATCGAGCACCAAGAACCCTGCCGGCTAACTAGTTTATTGGATCTCAACATAATCAAGAGAGAATAGAGAGCTCTGCAGCAACAAGAGCTACAGAGGCATTGACAGCTGGTACAATGAACGTTTCAAGAAGACAATAAGCGAATAAGTCATCAGGTTACCTAACAGCAATCTGGGGAGAAGAATTTTTGAAACCTAAAAACCTAAAACCAATGCAGGGCAACTAAATGCTTGGCAGGTTTAAGGAATCTTGACATAATGGAGAGAGAATACAAAGCTCTGCAGCAACAGGAGATACAATGACATTAAGAGCTGGTAGGACGAATGTTTTAGGAAGACTAGAAGCACACGGGCCATCAGGTTACTCATCAGCAATCTGGTGAGAAAATCTTTTTTAGCCTAGAAACCATACAATTGGCACACAAACTTCTCCAAAATATGCTACTAAATGCAGATTTACGTAAGTTCCCCATGACAGTGCTCTAGCTCAAGTAAAAGTCCAAATTAAAGTCTTTCTAGCGAATACTTCAAATAAAATTATATGACACTGGATGTATAGTCTGGTCAGTCAGGAGATCAAACGCAGGAATACTCTTGCCAACAGCTGCTATTATAGTTTCAATAGGCAATTGAGTGACAGAGAGCTCTCTCGTGCAACGAAATTAATACTCTACAAGACACTCATCTTACCCGTGCTTCTTTATGGCGCAAAGGCATGGATACTATTAAGCACTGATGCAACAGCCTTAAGAGAATTCGAGAGAAAAGTCCAACGTAAGATCTTCGGTCCAGTACGAGTTGACGAAAATTTCCGCGTCCGATACAACACAGAGCTGTATGAGCTCCTCAACAACATAGACTTTGTGCAGCGTATTAATATCTAGCGGCTGCGCTGGCTTGACCATGTCGTTCGAATGGAGGAGGATGCTCCAGCAAGACGGTATTTGATGCGGAGATCTGCGGAAGTCGATGAAGAGGACGACTTTGTATCCGTTGGAAGGACCAAATGGAGGAAGCCCTGTCATCGATTGGTGTGACCAACTGGTGTATGCGCGCAAGAAGCAGAGGCGCCTGGAAGGATGTGTTGCGGCAGGCCAAAATCCGTTAATCGGGATGCTATGACCAATGAAGTAAGTAAGTAAAGGCGTATAGCCTGAGAATAAATCCTTCTGATACATACAGCTTCAATCGATTTGAATTTTCTCACTAAGCATGCAGAGTAGAATAACAAGCGTACGTTATTACAATTAATTTTTATTTTAAAACAAGAAATTTAATAACAAAACAGAACCCTGTAAAGAGGCAAAAACAATGATTTCAAATCATAGATCTTTATAGACAATAACTTCAACTTTAAACAAACATTCATTGTTCATTAGAACGACATAAAATTAAGGCATATACCGAATATTACTGTTAAAATGGCTTCACAGCTAACTCTGTACATCAGTTTACAAGATTTATCACATAATTAGCAGACGTCTAAAGTCCTGGCATAAAATTCTATTGCTTGTTAAAAACAAATTTCTTTAAATCGTTCAAGTAATTTTGCATCTCCATTTTCTTTCAACAGCTTAAAATACGGGCATATTTCTTTAATAAAAAGAAAAACAAAATTTTTTTCTGGCTAAAAGCAAGAAGAAAAAAAAAACTTCCATTATGATGATGAAACAAATGAAATGTTTTTCTTCCTCTCTTTGCTCTGGTTTGTTGACATGAGAGAAGATCTTCGTTTGCTTTTCATAAATTACCATTTAAATGAGCCAGAAACTTTGCCAATAATAATAGAACAACATTAGTGATGCTACATAAAATAGGCTGTAAAGAAAGGAAAGAAACCCTCGACAATTTTTAATAAAAATTTTGCTGGGAATGAAAGCATTTTTTTTTTTGTTTTTTTCCTTTTGGCTCTCTCAGGAAAAAGATTACATTATTGCTGCTCCTTTAAGCATAACAGCATGATAAGGATCTGGACCCAGATAAAGGGAAAAAAATGAAAACTTTTAAAGGGAAATCAAATAAAAGAGAAGGCTTAGGCATAACAACAACAACAACAAAAAATCTAAACAATTGGAAATTAATTGATTTCTGAAAAGGATTGTAAAATTTTTCTTTTCATTTCAAATGGACTTTTTAACACATTCTCACATGATTTTACTGAAGACAAACAGCAAAGCAAATTGATTACTGGCCCTATCTCGCAACACTTTTATTTTCATTCTTATTTTCATTGTTTCCTTAGGTTTTTTTTGGAAGCCTAAAGCATGTTTGCCTTTTTGACCAAGATTCTCTTAATAACAGACCGTTTTTTTCTCTGTTTCAAAGTATGCGAGAGAGCGAGAGAGAGAGAGAGAGAGAGATAGAGAGAGAGAGAGAGAGAGATAGAGAGAGAGAGAGAGAGTGAACAGAAACACCAGGTAAAAGTTATTTAAAGATTTCAAAGGTGCTTTTCACTCTCTGTAACACAAATCATCTGTACGTAAATACTGTTTTACAGCAGAAGGCATGTAAATAGTAACATTGTTAACAAAATTAAAATTTAAACAAAAACTAAATAATCATGATAACAATAAAAAAATTTCCTCGATATTTTAGTAAAAAATTTTAATTAAAAAAATTAAATATTTACGAAGTTATATTGTGAAAACGAAAGAAAGATTTCTACTTTTAAAATTCCGTCTGCTATTTTTAATGCTGTTAATTGTGTTTCTCTGCACAATATAGTCGTAATCTAGAAGGTAGCTTATTAGACGTGAGACCATGATTCAAATCCCAGGTCAAACATCTACAACAGAATAAAATATGAAATAGTACTTCTTCGGGGACTTCCTCTCAGCAGATTTCTAGTGTGAACTCTGAGAGCAAATAAAAACATTGCCATGAAAAGTTTCTCAAAAAAAAAAAAAACAATCTGTCGTTCGGAGTCAGCTTTAAACGGTAGCTCTCCCCACTTAAGTTTGAAATTAACGCACACAACATAAGTCCTGTGAGAAGTTAGGTCGTTATCACGACTGGAGAGCCAACTATGTACAAAAAGTATACCATGCTCATATTAAAATACTGATAGCGTAACCTTGCCAGCTGCATGTTGTGTCTTTGCACGCTTTAGAATCCGTTCACCACATGCAGTTTACTCAGATGACAATCGTTTTTACTCTAGTATGTAGCATGTTTTATGCAATGTTGCATATCAAACCATGAATTTGAGTTTTTAATAATGGAATCGCTTCAAGTACGCACCTTAAATACTCAAATATTTGTGCGCTATTAATTAAACACGTCCCTTTGGTATCTGCGGAGATTTGGCCTGATCGATCAACTTAACTTTGCGTCATTCCAAGTTTCGTTCCTTACACTTTTTAATGCTTCGCCAGTAACAGCCTTTTTGGGATATTCATATGGCGTGTATTGTCCAAAGTAATCACTTCGCCTCGTTCGAATAATCCTTATCAAGCCAAACCAAGGTTTCCACAGGTTTTTTTTTTAAAGCTTTGCTTTTTTTAGGACATGAAGCTTCTTTTTATCAACTTATAACGTGCTTCCACTTTTGCAAAAATCTCCAAAAAAAAAAAAAATAGGAAAAATGGGTATCATTTCTACTTATTTACCCTCTGCTGTGTATTAAACACATGTGCTTTCAGCACATACTTTCAGTAAATATTTGTTTAACATGTCTACTACAACAACTACTACATCAGCCACTAACTGTGATGAAAATAAAGTGTTGACTTTGGTTTGAGAGAGAAGCCGTTACGGGCTGTTGATATTTCTAATATTGAACGCACTTTGACTTTCTCATTTCCTATACGAAATCATACGTGCGTGACAATTGCGCAAGTAGTCACGTTTTTCCAAATTTTCATTTATTATTTGAGCCTGAATTTTTTCGTAGAATTTTTTTTTTAGTGACTTTTTTGCCAGCCTGTCCCTACGATTTCACCTTTGTTTTTTTTTTTTTTGACTGTGTGTGTTTATCGGAATGAATATTTGTGCGTAAATAGTACATGTTATAGCACTTCTCATTACTTTTTTGTTCTTTTTTGTTTTGCTTTTCTGTTGTTTTTCTTTAACACCGCCACTATAGTCATCATGTTGTTTTCTAGTGTCAATCGAATAGGAAAAAAAAGGAAAAAAACAATGCTTAAGCCGTTAATGCCACTTCACAACATTTAACAGTTATGGCCTTGGGTAAGCAAGTGCAGGATACCATTCCTTGTTTTTTTTTTCTGCAGTTTTACCTACAATAGCTGAACGTTAATGCCTTAAATGGTTTTGGAAAATGGTCTTTTGCTGTTCTGATAAAATTTTTATCTCTTGTGAATTCATTTACAACCGAAACATGATAATTCGTTGAATGCTGCAAGAAAAAATATCGAAAATCCTAAGAAAGGACACAACAAAATCTATAAGGAGAAATTCCTTAAATTGAAAATAACAGCGAACGTGAACAGTGTTCTTTAAAAATGAAAATTAGCGCTACCATACGTATGCAAAAGTTAAGTTAGGAATCTTATACAATATCTTGGGTTAGTATTTTTGCTGGAATTGTTCACTTACTTGCTGAAATTGGACATTCATACATACATACGTTCATTATTGTCCTTTATAACCTTTGTAAGCTTTTGGTCCAGATTACGAACAAGAATCCCACACCAACCAGGTTGTATTAACTTTATCCATGCGTCGGGCAGTCTACTGTTTAACGTTACTATATGGATGAGCTATTCCTAGTTTTTATTGAAAAACTGCTTAAACGATGTCTTCTTTGTTCAAATTCGGAGGAAGCAAACAACAAACTACTTCCTACACTAGGGCGACTCCACACTAAAATGTCCTCAATGTGCTAGTTATGATGGTACCAAGGCGCAACTTGTATTCCTCTATACAGAGGCTAATGAATTGATAAGTGAAGATACAATCAAACTTTTAGTATTATAGCAGCTAATAAAATTGAAGCTACCCTGGTGAGGACGGAAGCGTAATGAGAAAGCAGCCAAAAAGCTAATCGCTTCGAGAACTAATGCCATATTGAAGTGTGGTATTAGTAAGGGAAGTGGTATCAATATACCTTAATACGGATTTATGCAAGATTTGCGTAAAGATTTGCAATGAGTAACTAAAATAGTGGCTTATATGGCAAAGAATCAAATTTCCAATTGGACACCAATTACACTCTGCGCTAAAAGCAACTACTGCTTAAACATTTGAGATTGAGAGCAAGATGCTTCTTTATCAAGCTACAAATAAAATTGTACAATTCAAGGCACTTTAAACCGTCAGTCTTTTGTATCAAAACTTCGTAATTATAAATAAACCCACGCACCCGTTCTATCGTTTAATCGCTAAATAGGCTTTAAAATACCGTGTTTCTATTATTATGACCCGTATTACAATATTCACTGAGTTCGCATATGACGGACGCCGATTAGTAGCAGATAACACATCGCTATCGAAACGCTACTTGTGGATGTAAAGGAAAAGTAGTATTGAGGTAGAATCCTTTCACGGTAAGACATTAAGGTAAGTATTTCTTGATATGGAAGATCGATCTTTATCATAAAGCATAAGGCCTTATTCCTCAATCCTCAAAAAAATATAGGCATGCTAATGAAGAAGGAACCTCATGCTTAACTAGGGAAGAATGCAATTTAGATTATAAGAAGGGTCATATAAGAGTCCTTTACTACAAATCCATGCAATATCGATTTGTATGCGAGAGAAAATGATTCATCATTGTTTTCGAATTTTAAAAAATTCAGAGGCTTCAAGTTGTCTCCGAACATGAACATTATACATTATAGAACAATGAACATTATAGAACGGTCAGCAGTGTCATTTCTTGAGTTAGCATAGAACTTTAGGAGTGGCCAATACAACAACCTAAAACACTTTCAAAAAGAGGTCGTTGTTTCTGTGCAGCAACAGATGGCAACCCTAATACTCTAGAACCTGCTAAAAGAGACCAATCAATGGTTTTAGCGTTACAATTTGATTAATTAAACCGCAACAAATTAAGGAAATAATAAGTAGATGAGGAAGATACTTTAGAGCTTTTCTTTTGTTCATAAAAGTTATAGAAAAGGGGATCGGAAGACCAAGAAACACCTAATGAAAGTAAAAAGTTTGGAGAGAATTGCTTTTCTTGTCGAATTGCTTTCATATTTAGGAACTCTTGCAGAACACTGCTAGTGAAAGCATAACAGCTCGAACAGAATGAAATATGAAAAAATGATTTCTGTTCGCGACTTCCTCTCAGCAGATATTTGGCAAAAAGTCTGAAAAAGTTTCTCAAATATCTATCGTTCGAGGTCTTATTTAAACTGTTGTAGGTTCCGTCACTCATGGATAATTTATGAATATACTCAGCACGTGTGGTGTAAGAAACTATGTAGGAATCCTGACTAAAGAATTGTAATGATGAATTAATTACTCACAATATGAAATGATATTTAATTTGGGTTTTACAAAATTTATCACTGTCTTAAGGTGATAAAATCTTTTTTTTTTGTGCGAAAATACTACTCTTGCCTCTGTCTCTCTTCATTCATTAATTTTTGCAATTATCTAGCATAACAATTTCATTTAATTTCATATTTTAATAATTCGTTATGTAAATACCATCGATATTAAGTTACATTTAAGGTATAGATTTCCAATAAAAAAAAATAAAAACACATCCTTTGTAAGTGAACGCTAGGAATACAAATACCACCACCTATCGTTTTAGAAATTCCATTTGAATTTATAAAATTCTTAAAATTTTTTTCAAGCTTTGGTATGCTCTTGCGACTACGACATGTTTAAAATGGCATCCTAAGAATGTCGAAATAACAGTGAAAGTATACGATTTTCTTAAATTCTTATAGCATTTTGAGTGTCCTTAAATACCCTTATTATAGCTAAACGTTATGTACTGTTCTGCTTACTTGCTGTTTCGCTGTTCTCTTCTCTTATGTACTGTTTTGCTCCGTTATTTTTTATGACAATCAAAATAAGAGAGTAAAAATTGAAAATAATAACAAACATGGCAGTCGTGGTTGTGCTAACACTAGCAATGGAAATACCAGCTACAACAGTAAATAGAAGTTATGATGGAATTAAAGGAAGGAAGATGGATGTTAAAAGGCCGATTATAAGGCCTTACAAAGTAAATTGGCCTTTCAAAAACATAAATCCCAATCTTATTGTATTTTAATTACAC
>QOCX01000071.1:390299-416793 GCA_005959815.1 Sarcophaga bullata
ATACATACATACATACATACATACATACATGCATACATACATACATACATACGTACATACATACATACATGCATACATACATACATACATACATACATACATACTACCATACATACATACATACATACACATACATACATACATACATACATATCATGCATACATACATACATACATACATACATATACATACATACATACATACATACATACATACATACAATACATACATACATAACATACATACAATACATACATACATATACATACATACATACATACATACATACATACCATACACATACATACATTCTATGACCCAGTTCCTAACTGGTCATGGATGCTTCAGGAAGTACCTGCACAGATTTGGACATGATAGTTCCCCTATTTGCCCAAGCTGTGTAGATGAGGAGGAA
The DNA here is from genome assembly GCA_005959815.1 of Sarcophaga bullata. Lineage (NCBI taxonomy): Eukaryota > Metazoa > Arthropoda > Insecta > Diptera > Sarcophagidae > Sarcophaga > Sarcophaga bullata. The sequence goes on from QOCX01000071.1 coordinate 390,716, forward strand.
GAGCATATTCTAACATGCTGCCCCAGATTTAGATGGCCCTGTGAAACGAGTTTTGTACCAAACCGGCTAATGGATTCTAGGATTCTATGGAGCCAATACAGCCAGAGAATGGCTGAAGTTGCAGAGAAATGCTGCAACTCCGAAGGTTGGAGGGACGAAGGCGAAATTTAAATTAGTAGGATAAAGCTTTAAAGCTAACCAGCCCTCCGCGAAGTAATACCTTACGGCAGTCCCGCGGGGGGAGAGTGGTTGAAGTGTGTGGGGGTTGGGTTTAGTACGTAGGCACCAGTGATGGTGAATCGTACACTCTTTTGTTGGAACAAAAGTTTCTTTCGGATTACCACCTCCGGCTTAAGACAAAAAAAAAAAAAACATACATACATACATAATAATTGGTCATTACAAGTCATTCAGTCAGGATTACGACCTAGCTTCACACACCACTTATGTTGTGTGTGTTAATTTGTACACATGAGTGTACACATGACTCTGAGGGACAGATTTTTTAGAAACATTTCATGGCAATTTTATTTACTCTGAGAAATCTGCTGAGAGCAATTTGCCGAAGAAATTTTTTTTCACATTTCCTTCTGTTGGAGATCTCTGACCTCGGATTTCAAGCGTGGCCTCACGTCTAATAAGCTAACACACTAGTTTTTAGGCAACGGCGACTTGTATTTAAATTATTTGGTTTTGGGAATGTTTTCGAAAAGGCCTTTCTAATGGCCTAAAACCTCCATTCAATGGATCTTCCCTTAGATACAGTGCATTGCGCAAATTGTCATTATTAAGTGTTTAAACTATTTTCTTATACTTACAAAACGTGTTTAGCTGCATTAAACCATTCCCCTTCAAATAAACCAGCAACTAAAAACTTAAATACTCTTTAGTCTTTAGTCTTTAGTAACCAACTGCTATTGCGGTGGCTGCTGCTGCTGCAGCAACACTATCACAGCAACATTATTGAGGTTGTTGTCCCATTCGCATAAACGTACACCCGCTCAGACAAAAACAGACACTGACTAGCACAGTCAGGCAGTCGGTCTTGCCATTTATGGCTAAGAAATTCTGAATAGGATAATTATGTTTAACTACTATTTATGAGTCCAACAGCTACATGTACATGCATACGTACATACGTATATACAATCATAACAACAAAGGATTTTATAGAGTACATTTATAGCAATTATTGTTGTAATTCTCTAGCCATTGTTATGGATGTTATTCAAACAACTTTTGTTGCCATTAAAAAACCAAGTGAATGAACTTGAGTATCGTTTAATGCGTTAAAATGGACATTAAAGTTTAAAGATATTTCCACCAAGACACGTTTTCAAGACAGTTTAACTTTGAGCAATGGACTCGAAATAAAGTTTTATAAGATAGGCATTAAGCACACACATGTTAAAACGCAAATTGTTTTTGTATTTTATTCATTAGTACTGTTCGCTTTGAGCTCTCTATACCTTGAACAAAATTTTAACAATACTTTAATACTTTAAGAAACAAACAGTTTTGTTGGCAAGAGAATATCATCATTAGAGTCAATCCTCTATTTCCATCGGGTCATTTCGTTAGGTTTACAAACAAGAAACTGACACTTGGCTACTGCAGTAATCCTGGCAGATTAAGCTTGTCAGTAAAACTGCCAATAGCAAAGTAGTTCCTTGGTTCTCCTGCTGTCCACTGCTGCACTCAGCAGTTTTGAAATTCCTCAAACAGCTATGTCGGACCACCTAAGATTTGTTGAAATACATTCTGATTTTTCTCCTCAGACATTTTCGATAGCTTCCCAACCAGATCGTATGCCTTTTCGCTTCTCTCTATGCCACAGTGCCCCGGAAACCAGTAGAGGCCGGTGTTGTACCGACATATACGGTGTAGAAAATTCTTGTAACTCCTGACGATCTTTGATTTGAAGAGATAGGATTCTAGCACTGTGATTGCTTCTTAGCTGGCCACGCATATGATCAAATTCGAAGAAGGTAGGTTCCAGGTTCAATCATGCATGCAGCTTTTTCAATAGAAAAAACTGTCGCCTGAACTACACTGACCTGGTTAGGTAATCTGTATGATTCGTTCAGTGCCAGTTTAACGGAATTAATGCAGTTCCGCATTCCATTTTTGAGCCATCGGTGGAGATCGTTAAATCACCGTCACCGAGGACAGCTTTAGCAACTCATTTTTCAGTTTTCACTGTAAGTCTTGTATCTTCATGCGAAAATAGTCTTTGGTACCAGGTAGTCATATCTAAAACCTGGGTGTTTCGGTTCTATTTCATGCAATATTGAATCATGGCTCACCGTACATGACCTAAACATATGTGAGAACTTAAGTTTCAGTGCAGTTGTAGCAGTCAAGTTTTGGAGAAATATGTCCAATGCTTGCAGAAACAAGATCACCTCGAGGCCAATCTGTAACGTGGAATTCAGAGCGCGTGTGATGCTCAAGCGTGCCAAGCTCTGTACCTTGTTCAGAGTAGCATTTGTTGTTGTAGATTAAATAAATATTTGTTAGGAATAAAGAATCGTATCCCTTATTTCACAATTTATAGTTAAATGCCCACACATACATAAATGGTCATTACAACCCTTCAGTCAGGATTATGGACCTAGTTTCTCACATCACTTATATTGTGTGTGTTAATTTTATACGTGAGTGGCGCGACTTACAGTTTAAAGTCGACTCTAAACTACAGATTTTTTGAGAAACTTTATTTACTCTCAGAGTTTTTGCCAGAAATCTGCTGAGATGCTGAGATCATGATGTCTGACCTGGGGGTTTGAACCGTGGTCTTACGTCTAATAATATAGCACACTACTGACTAGATTACGGCGTAGTTTAATTACTTCACGCATTTTTAGGCAAACTTAGTCACGTTACGTGACTGTTCACTAAAACTATTAATTTCATTTACGTTGGTATACAATTAGGCGGACTTAACCTTTTTCAGCTTAAAATGCTTGAGCAGAATTCCTATAAAATGCTGTAGTGCTCTTAATAGCAATTTAAATATAACATCTGAGCATTTAATTTAAAACGAATTTAATTAACCAAACATGGTTTCCATTATTAACTTTAATTTCTTTTAAATTTCAACGGAAATAATATTAATTTTGCCTTTAAGATGCCTTAAAAGCATGAGGATAAATTTTATATTTCAAATAAATCTTTCCACCTCTAAAAACTAAAAGCAAAAGAAAAAAAAACCAGGCCATTTAAAGTTCTAAACAAAAAATCCTTTAAAAGCACAAAACAATACAAAAAATAACCATGAAAATACTTTTTTTGTCCTTAATGGCAACCTCAATCCCTTGTCTGTCTGACTGTAGTTTGTAAGAATTTCTCGTAACACAAAAATAAATCCTTCCACATAAATAACCATAACAAACACCCCCACCCCACTCCACCAAAGCATAGAAACATTTTAAAGGGGAACCTCACTTAAATAGATATTCTTAATACACTTATACACACAAACACACACAATAACACAATAAAATGGCACACACAATAGAAACTTTTACAACCCTTTTCGGTCTAACTAAAGAAAGAACTTTTTAAAGCAGAAAGGGTTCCAGGGTATCATTATCATACACATGGCAGAACGTATACAAAAACCGAACATAACAAAAGTCATCATCATACTCGAATGAAAAATCATAAACAAATGTAAGAATAAAAGGGTCAAAAGCAAATAAAAGCCTTAATCCAGAACAAATGAATTGGGCTGAAACCAAAAAAAAAAAAAACAAAAACAACAACAACAATAGAAAAACTATACTTAATTGTTTTTTCCAAGGAAATATTGATTGAACTGGTTGTTTAGGCGACACAAAATGGTAGGCATTCGTATGAAAATTGAAAATCGGCAATTACTGTATTAACCATGGTCTAGAATTAGCAGAACAGCAGCCATAAAGGCATGCACAAGAACGAAAGATAATCGTCAATTTGCCATTGCCACCATCCTATATGCCATAAAATATGGACTATAAGATAAAGCAGAAGCAGAGAGAAGAATATGAAAAGCCGAAAGAATTAAAAAGAAAATTTTGCCAAAACCAACAAAGCAATACAAGAAGAAGAAGAGAAAGAAACTATAATCAATAACACGACGAGTACAATGACTAGAATATTCGTAGAGGGTATGCTGTAAATGCGTAAATTAACTGAAACCTGAACCTTGGCAATGAGAAAACAAATTGAAGAAGGTTTCTCTTTATTTTCTCTTTTTTTTTTTTTTGGAGAATGTCTTGAAAAACTACAATAAAAGTCCTTCGCCTATAGAAAACTAGAAGACAATGAAGAAATAGTTTTTGTTCTCAAAATAGTGTAGGCCAAGCAACTATCATAGAATTGTATCATAATGGTCAACCTTTTTGGCTAATATTCGCAATAAGAATTGATTCAGTTTGAAATTAAAGGCCCTATCATGTAGCAAATGCTGCAGGCAGGAGGACGGGCTGTGTGTAGTAATAATTTACTCTTGACCACTGCCTCCCAGAAACCAACAATGCCAACAATGAACATCCCACAGTAAATGTAAGAAAAGTCAACGTCCTCAGAAAATTTAGAACTAAATCACTAAAAACGACACCCATTGCCTTGTCAATGAGGCCGTTATGTCTAGCCAACATCAGTTGGGACACTTGTCATCATAGAGCCTGATACAGTACACCAATCATCAACTTAGCTGCTTAACTTAATTAATGAAACTGAAACAAAGCAGCGCAAGTATCGGGTGGGCCATCTATTAGTTTATATTTGAACCATTCTGTCGCAAAATTCTGTATATTATCTGCACTGAACGTAATGAATCGATTTACGCTTCAGCAACGTTAGAATTTATTGGAAATTTATTTCCAAAACAGAGACAATTGGTGGGAAATTGAACGAAAATGTCGTTCAAAATTTGATCGCAAAGAAGGGCCAATAGTTCCCGGGATATGCAAGTTTATTGCTAAAGTTCGTGAAACTGGTTTCTTTATTGATGCGCCAACACGTGAGCGTGTTCGTACAGTGCGTACACCCGAAAATATCGAAGCTGCGTCTGGGACTCGTTATCATTCCCAAGAATTGAAAATTTTACCCACCAGTTTACTTCAAATGTTAGGAAAAGATCTCAGTTTGACGTCTAACAACGTACAATTGGTTCCAGAGTTGAAGTTGAGCCACCGACAAACTGCACGATGATATCGATTTTGCCAAAAAAAAAATCGTATTTTCTTATGAAGTTCATTTTAATCATGATGGGTACGTTAATAAGCAAAACTGCCATATTTGGGGTTCAAAAAACCCACACCTGATCTTACAGAAGCCAATGCAGCCATTACGAGTTACTGTTTGGTGCGGCTTGTGGAGCGGAGGCATCATTGGCCCCTATTTCTTTGAAAATGAGGACAGCGCAACCATTATAATCAATGGAGATACCTATGGAATGCATGATACTGATTTTTTTTTGTAGCCGCTCTTCATGGTATTGATGTGAACGATGTTTGGGTCAACAGAACTTGGCACATTGCATATGCCACAATCGATTTATTACATCAAACGTTTAATGGCCGCTTAATAATCGAAATGGATATGTCAGTTGGCCGCCAAGAATTGGCGATTTGATACCGTTGATGCCGTTAAAATTGATATAAAAAGTTGATATAAAAATGCATAGGCGGGTTATCAGTCAGCATATGTTCCACTGCACATTACGCACGTAACATTGCGTCCAAATATTTAATATCGGCATTACCTGCTATTCACCAAATACACAGAGAGAGTTAAACAATACAATATAATAAAAAATAAAGTGCAAGGTTCCACAAATAGCGAAAACAAAATACAAAACCAAAAAAAAGTAAAAAAAAATAAAAAATAAAATAAATTGAACGAAAAAATTTTTTTTTTTTTTTTTTTTTTTTTTTTTTTTTTTTTTTGTGTAAAATAAAAACGTTTTCATAGATAAATTCAGGGTTATACGTATGTATCTATTGGTTGTCTAAGGATACATTGTTCTCCTTCACAACAAAACAAAAGCAATTGTAAGTGGGCATGTAAACAACGTACGTGCATCGTCATTTAAAAAGATTTTCTTTGTAAAGCCATAATTTCTTTCGTTTCTTCAATGCATTCAAATGAAAGACTGAATGAATAAATGAATGAATGAATGAATGAATGAATGAATGAAAGAAAACCTATTACATACAGAATCTTTATTATCATATATTGTAGATTCCATCATACATACATACATACATATACATGGGGATATCGGTTCATTATACATAAAAATCTTTTCACAAAATTTATGCATCTTTCCAACACATTTTTTTCTTTGTATTTTATTTCGTTGTTTGTTGGATTTCAAAGACATAGTCTGTCTGATAAAGACTGGGTAAGACATATTTTTCAATATTTTTTTTTCTTCTCTTTCCTAACGTTGGTTTCGTTAAGTAAAAGTGTTATACGTTTTCTTTATTTTTCTTTGTATTGCTTTGTGTTTTGAAAATAAAAAAAAACTCTCTTTTTGCTTGTGTTACTTTTAAACGCATTGAGCATGAGATTTCCAAATGGGGAAAAAGAAGGAATAAATAAATATGAAGATTTCCAAAAAGAAAGAAAAGAAAAATCATTTCAAATCAAGTTATAGACTTAAGCGCCTTGCAGTAATAGAACGACAAAGTTAGAAAGTGAAATTGTACAAATACAGTGGGTCTAAATACAAAATACCCATGCTTGATATAAATTCATATTGATTTTAAAATCCAATGTCAGTACATCTGCTTTATATTCTCCACAGTTTTTTTTTATTAATTTGTTAGAGACACAAAATATTGTGCTAAATAACCTTTATTTTACAGTTTTGGGGCCACTGGATCCTTTGTTATTACAGCGAGCATCAAAAAGGATATCGTCAAGGACAAAGTAAATCCCTTTTCACAGGTTTTCTTCAATAAATGTCTGTAAATGGCTGCCAGTTAGCAAAAGCCGAAGTACTCTAGTAGGTAGGCTTATCAGACAAGAGTCTGTAGTTCAAACCCCAGCTCAGAGAAAACTAAACATAGAAATATTCCTTTCGACAACTTCCTCGCAACAGATTTCTGGCAAAAACTCTGAAATTAAATAAAATTGCCATCAAAAGTTTCTCAAATGTGTCATTCGGAGTAGACGGTAAACTTTAGGCCTTGCCTCTCATGGCTAAATTTCATACTCACAACATCAGGTTGTAATCCTGACTAGAGAGATGCACTCACCAATTAGGCAAGTATTAGACGAATTAGTGCAAATCAAACTCAAAGATTGTTTACTACACCACTTCATTTCGTTTCTACACCAGATAGTGATCGACAATGAGAAACGACAACAACAAGCGACCTCGATCGTAATCGAACCACTAAGAAAAAATTTGCTAAGTATTTAAGGAGATTAGGAAAAACGACTAAACTTATGAATTTCCCATCGGTGACACTTTAAGACATTAAGAGAATGATTATATTGCATCAGCACTACGCTAGATTATAAACATCAATTCTATTGTATCGCTACGCAGAAGAACTGAAGAAGTATTGCAACCAAACAATCATTGCAGTGCTTTCATCCTACACAAGTTTTGCTTATCATATCTCACAAAAAACCTTGACGTTTAATTTTCCGTCTAGTATGTGATAAGTCCCTATCCCCCAAGTATTTTTTCTAATGAATAGTTCTCCTCATTATGGGATCTACCTACTGGCCTTGCAGCAGCAATTCCTAATATTCTTGGAGTTTTCAATGCCCGTTCAAAAGGTTAATTACTACCCATAAGTTAGACATACGTAGCCTGATAGGAGGCTCAAATCTCTTTCTACTATAACTTACCAAATAAAAGTTGAGATTGCGTCAATCCCGTTTGTATTGAGAGGAGTATCCGTCTTTCTCTATTTAACCTTTCATACAGCGACCGTGACTCTTCTGGGCTTTGAAGGATTTGGTTCGTGTTTTATTCGGAACGGAATGGTTATCTGGTTTCTGGCAAAGAAACTATTTGCCCCAACGAGAGTTTCTGAAAGCATACATACATACATAATTGGCCATTACAACCCTTCAGTCAGGATTACGGCCTAGCTTCTCACACCACTTATGTTGTGTGTGCTAATTTTATATTTTTTTTTATTTAAAGTCGACTCCGAACGACAGATTTTTTGTGAAACTTTTCATGGCACTTTTATTTACTCTCAGAGTTTTTGCCAGAAATCTGCTGAGAGGAAGCCGCCGAAGAAGAAATATTTTTTTTTTCATATTTCGTTTTTGATGTCTGACCGGGGATTCGAACCCTGGGCTTTCGTCTAATAAGCCAACATACTACCCACTAGACTACGGCGACTACGAATAGCAGCATAGAATAAAGAATTTTTATTTTTAAATATCGTATTTAAACATTCAACTTTGGAAAATAGTTAGGAATTCATTTAAATTAAATACTTTTAAGGACATAGACTTCTCAAAAAGTATACTCTTTGCTTTGTTTCAGTCTCATAATCTAGTTATTTGAACTTAACAGGTCACAAGACGGTTTAGTTGTCTAGAAACAACATCCTCTCTGAGCACATTTAAGACACAGTCATGGGGAATTATGCTAAATGAGTTCTAATCTTTCTCATAAATCAGAGCTACCTGGCTTTTCTACAGTATTCGGTACTAAGCGTATTCTCTTTAGGGCACATGAATCAGGAGACTTGCTGATTGGATTCTTTTGGAAGGGAATTGAAAACTTTTCATGATTTGAATTCAATAACCGTGATAACAGTTGGAAGGCCTTCTGTAATATTTTACTACTACTGAACGCCTCCTTTTCATGTAATTCTAGGAAATTGTAATTCCTTAAGCCTTTAGAAGCGTCAGTAAGGAAAAGATACAGCAAAACATTGCTTAAAATATTACAAAAAAAATTGCTCTTTTCCACAACAATTTTTCATTTTCATACATCCATGCTAGAGTTCATGGTAAATCTAACGTCGCTTCGTTTTGAATGTAACAATTAGAACCATTACTTCAAACCAATGTGTATGTGACTATAAAGTAGCATCAAACCCTCATCTACAAACACTTGAAATGCCACAAAAGGCTGTGAACTTTACAGAATAGTTTTTTTTTTTTTTTTTTTAATTTGCATCTTTGCTTTTTATTGTCAAAACTATTGTAATAAATTAACCTTTTTAAACTTTGATTTTAAAAAGAAACAAACAAGACTTAATTTCGATACTCCAAATATTCTTAAAGATTGTCAAACATTTTTTCCTTTAATGGCGCCACTGCCATTGCCACACTTTCACAGTTACAGCCACCACAGCCAACAAACACAAATAAAATTTACGATTTCAAATCGTTTTAGTTTGTACAACAAGAACTTTTCAACTTAACAAAGTGATAAAAAATTAAGAAGTAGAATAAGAAGACAGAGAAGAAGAAGAAGAAGAAGAAGAAGAAGAAGAAGAAACACAAACACTAAGAAAAAGAACCGTAACATCCATGCATACGAAGAGAGAGATTCTTGCAAAGAGGCCAACAAATAACACTGTGTTATATTCTCAACAGCAATAAACACACGCATACTACACAAACACAGTCGTATAAACTGGCAAACATACTTAATCTGCTTACTCACACTTACATACATAGTGCGAAACAAAATTAGGCTTTTATGCTAATGATGGCATGACATTCAAATAAGCAAGAACAAAAGCGACAACAAAAAGCAGAAACCATTTACTATTTAATGGAATACAATGAGGGTAATTCACGTATACACAAACACACATACACATATACATGAACATAACTTAAGGCATTGTTTAATATGATTTCTGATATTGTTGTTGTTGTTGTTGTTACTGCTGTTGTTGTTATAGTTAAGTATTTGCCAACTTCAGCAGTAGTTATCGTATTCCCCCCAAACTCTAGTGTTATGAATATGCGAGTAGACCAGGATAAATTTTCCCAGAATGCAATTGTGTGAGAGCGAGATAGTACATAAGAATTGTCGATTTTAAATGGTATAGGCCTCCAGTGTATGTGTAGCTATATATGAGATATCGAATGGCAAATCAGAATTGTATGTGTTACCACCTAAACATTGTTTATGGAAAATACTGCTACTGCTACTGCTACTGTTGTTGTTCGTTATTGCTCAAACATCACTTATACATTGAAAACTTTGAATCAATTTCACTGTGTTTAGTTATTAAAAACAATTTTTGTTTTTCTTGTTGTATTCCTATTTTCTCTTCATCTTAAAAGTTTTATTATCATATCACCCCTCCCCCACCACCACAATATCGATGGAATTTAAATAATTGTTGGTTGAGTGATTTGAAAACAAAAGTAATTTAAAGAAAAAGAAAGTTTTTAAATTGCTTTGCAGATGCTCATTTTTTTTATATGTCCCAACCGTGAATGATGATGATGAGAATGTTAATGTTTATGGCGTTTATAACACCCACTTAGAGAAACATTGCTTAACAAACTATTTAGGATTCCTTTATTAAGTTTGTTCTTTCTGTTTTGTGTCATAAGCAGCTATTGTGCTGATAGAACCTGTTGGTTTTATGAATCAATGTTCTTTGCAAGCGTTGAAAAGAAGCTTTCAAATACCTTGGCTTTTAAGAAATGGACAAAAAATATTTCACTTCACATGATACCCTGACCAAGAAGGTGGACAAAAATAAAATACGAGTAGTTGCAATTGCTAGGTTTTTAACAAAACAATTAGGAAAAGCTACTGCATTTAAAGCTTTTAAACTCAATTGTCCGGCAGTTTTAACATTTGCACAGTGTCCAGTGTTTACCAGATTCCCTGTGTAACCTAAATCCTGGGTATGTACATAATACAACTGAAGTTTAAAGGGACTGACAGCAACTCTGTCCTTTTTCTTACAGCTACAATGGCAATCGTTACATCATAGATCACTCCGATCTTCATGATCTTCAGTCGGTAAATGGTTGGTAAGTATCACCAGTCTGGACACGTCTTAGTATTTAATTCATTCTGCACTCTTTACTGCAGAAGTAATTGATGGGATTATCCAGATTCAAGTATAATGACAATACCAGCATTAGAATATGTCCTAGCTTTCCACACTATTGTAGAAGCCATAACTGCGTGGGTTCGATTTTGAATGGTAATTCTAGTATTAGAAACCTAGATGAAAAAAAATATGTACGCCAATGGAACATTGAAAGAAAATGTCTATCACAACCATCTATGACAAGCTCTCTTATCGTTTATATTTTCTTTTTCTTCATATTTGAATGACATAATTTTGATTATGAAGATATATTTTAAAAATTCAAATCTTTTCACTAGAAATAAACTGTCCTAGGAACATATTAATTTAAATTCCTTATTTATTATGAATACTTCATGTAACATCATTTTTGTTAAGCGTTGCTATTAAAATCAATTTCGAAATAATTATCGCCTACTAATGCTTAGGCATTGAATCAATAAATAAACATGAAATTTAACTCCTTATAAATACATAATTATTCATAATAAAAGCCAGTCATCAAACTAAATACAGTAGTTTTTCGATTTAACGAACATTCGACGCATATGACGAACAAACTTCTTATTTTACATTCGGCATAACGACAACAACATTTACCTTATTGGAGAAAATAAAGTTTGAAAAAATCAAGTATTTTTACGAAATATGCCTTCAATAATTCGGGCAAAAATCGATCAAATCTAAAAGGGTCTACGACCTAGTTTGTGGTATAATTGTTGGATCAAGGATTCCAAAACATGTTTCCTTACGGTTGGGCATTACTTAAGACCGGAGAAATAGACAAAGAAACTAAAAGTACTTTATATAATTCGGGCAAGTGCGGACCTGGTGGACTATATAGTCATAGTCTCAAGTATTCCAAAACATGTTTCCTTACGGTTGGTCGTTACTTGGTATCAGAGATATAGGCAACGACGCTAATTGTTTTCTTCAAATGAACACAAAAAGTTCTCTATAGAAAGCAGGTAGAAATGTAGGTGCTTTGCGTTCTTTTGGCGATGACTTGCAGTTTTTCGGATGATTGCATTCTTTGCTCGATGACATACATTTTTTTTCCGATAACTTACATTTCTTTCGGTAGATGACTTGGATTTTTTTTTTTGTCGATAACTTGTATTTTTTTAGTCGCTGATTTGCATATCTTTTGTAGATATCTTAAATTTTTTAGTCAATAATTTATAATTTCTTAATCGATGACTTGCATTGCCTGGTCGATGATAAAAAATATAAGCTTCAATGCCTATATTAGTCCAACCGCAATCAACACTGTTTAGATGTAAGAGGGGTATATTTGCTGGAAAAAAAATCCTGATCTATCAATTTGATTGTGTATAATTAGGAAAGAGTTTTTTTTTCATATTTGTTTGTTTTATTGTAAAAGTTAAAGGTTTTACTTTGTCTTTTTAATGTTTGTAAAACTTTTCCTATTTTTGTGGTTTTTAATTGGTTTTTTTTTTATACTTTTCTAAACTCTTCAAATATATTAACTTATCGGCCTCTGTTAACTTAACATTCCCTGCAAAAAAATATTAAAAATACTATGTATAGTTTGAGTTTTAAATAAAATCAAGGACTCTTTTAATTTTTAACTTAGAATATAACGTACAAATCACTTTAACAAACAGGTCTGACAGCAATTAGGTTCGTTAAATCAGAATGCTACTGTACTTTATTATTATGTCAATACTAATCATTTTCTATCGTAATTTATATGAATTCATTAATTCATTCATTCACAGTTATTCATTAACTTGTATATCACTTAAGACGCCATTAAATACCATTCGAATTTAATCATTTAATAACTTTGAATAATTTATCGTATTTCCGGTATAACCCCTTAAGAAATCTCTGCTACAAATGCTTTCAAATTAAGAAGAACAGAAGCAAAAAGAAAAACAAATTTAAAATTTATTAAATTACGTAATTCAATTGAAAAGTTGCAAAATTAATTCCTTAGAATCTTATTTATTAGAGTTCAACATATAAAATATACGTTGAATATATTCCAAGATAAATTGTGTTGTTAATAACATTTAATATCAACACTTTTTAGGCTGCATGAAGAAATTCATCACAATAACTCAAACACAAGTGACTGAATGGCTGACTGACGGACTGACAGAAGGATGAACAAATGCACAGCTTAGGAGGATAGCCAACCATTCATTCACAAGACATTAAGAGACCAAAAAGGTCCTTAAAGTTGAGATAAATCAAGTTAAACACAATACAGATAAAATATTTCTTCATTTTCATTTGTGCATTACGTATACAATTCACTTGTGCAAGTGTGAGCGTGTAAGCATGTATACACAAATGAATGGCCCACAGCAATAATGGCAACACAACGAATTTGTGACCATTTTAGCTTAGATGCTCACACAAATACAAATGCGTTCTACGCATTCGTAGAGATAAACCATAAAACACACGCAAACTGAAATTGTCGTGCTTTGTCTTGCCTTGCCTGGTCTTGCCTCGCCTTGCCTTGTCTTGCCTTGCCTTGTCTAGTCTAGTCAAGTCAAGTCTCGTCTCACACAATCCAATTTACGTTATTTAAGAGGATGAAGTAAAAGCATAGAAGGATGAGTGATGGAATTCTTTGTTAAACCTTTAAATGCTGTTCACAACGAATTAATGAGAATTGATAAGTATGCCTCAGGCCCACAAAATGAAAAATTACACGATGGTCATCGGCAGCAGTAAGAGCATAAAGAACAAATTCCTTATTTAAGCAGATTTTAACATCAATTTATTTGCCATTACACCGGCAGTTGGTTTTAAAGAGATTACAACTGGTTGTTTCAAACGTATTGGCAATGTTGTCAAAGCAGAGCTTAAATGAGATTTAAATCAATCTGTAAATACCGTAACGCAATATTAAATACTGCAGCAATAGAAGAAGAACAGCAATAAGCATTGAACAGTGGTTCAATGAAACAAATTTAAAAATGCCATCCTCTTATGGCAATGATCAACAACATAAGTTAGAAGCATGTTAACAACATATTTGGAATAAAAAAAAAATATATAATAAAAAAATGTATGTAAGTATGTATTGACTAAAACTCACATTCGAATTCTTTCATTTCAATGAACACGAATTCCTTCAATACAGAAAACAAATACTTGCTGAATATTTATTTATTTATTCATCATTCATTATTTATTCCACTTATGTTGTGACGATGTAATCGGTGACTACCACAACAAGTGAATCTGATGATTGGTGGCATGACTAAAAAATTGTGAAGAGTCTCTCAGTAAGAAAGGGTTTTTTTTTGAATAAAGTGATCACTAAGATTCTGAAGATTCATGAAGCTCATAATGTTTCCCATGATTTTTTCACAGAGATCTGACTGTTATCCTACAATGTTTTGGATTTTGAGGTTGAGCTCAGGAATCATTTCTGGATTATCTGCAGCAACTCGATATTTAATAAATCCCAGACAAAAAATTCCACTTGGTGTCCAATTGACATCAGAATTTCTCACAAAAAAATTTCTCCACGAGATGGGCACCAAGCAACTCTTTACAGAAACCCTCAGGCCTACCATATGGCCCTTTAGCTAGGATTACGACCTAGTGTCTCACAACACTTATATGGTGTGTTTTAATTTTATACATGAGTGGCGAGAGCTATAGTTTAAAGCCGATTCCGTATGACAGATTTGTGAGAAACTTCTTCAAGGCAATTTTATTTACTTCCAAAGTTTTTGCTAGAAATCTGCTGAGCGGAAGTCACCCAAAAAAAAAAATATTTTTTTTCGTATTTCATTTTGTTTGAACCGTGGCCTCACTCTGTCTACTAGACTACGGCGTCTTCAAATATGGTTTATTCGCGTATGGTATGTAAATGAACAAATAATATGCTGTCCGAGTGAGCTTAACCAACTTTTATAGGCATAAATTGGAATATCTGGACTCCAATGGCATGTGGTTGCCAAAGAACTATGCTACATAACATAGCTGACACATAGCTCACACATAGCTTGAAATCATGGCTCTCTTGTGGAGTTGAAGTAAAATGGCCACCGTGATCGAGTGTGTACATTTTAAATTTCTGGAATTCATATTAAATTTCCTAAAAGCGAATTTAATTTTTTTTGTTTTTTTTTTTTTGTTTTATTTTCGCCAAAAGTAATAAATTTCCTGCCTATTTATTTCAAGCCCATGGGACTTATATGTACATTGGTTGGCCTATTACAGGCCATAAACAAAATAACAATTAGCTTAAGACCATAACTTAATTAGCAAAGTAATCTTCAGTTCATACACATATTATTGTGTGTGTTTGTGTCTCTTAGATTTGTAGCTAGCTTCTGTCTCCCATATTCTGTTTTACTATAGGTGCATTAGAAAATATTTATTTCCCCTTGCCTTAGATTAAAGTTTTTTTTTTCTCTTCTTTTTTCAGTCTGCAATGGCAAATTACAAAATTTAATTATTAATTACAAGCATACATTATGCGGTTTCCTTTAAAAAAAAATTCAAATTTATTTGAATGTGGTTTTTAGCAGAAAATTTGAAGGATTTTCAAAAATTACTTTCATAGCCACACGTGAATTTATAATGAAACCAGCAAAATGACCTTTTGAAAGAATAAAATTAATTAAAAAACTTGAGTTGATTTGAAGTTATTTGAACCTAAATTAATGACACTTTCAACAATTGTTTTATAAAACCAGTACGATCTCAAATTTCTTCCACTAGTTGGAGAATTTATTTTTTAAAAGAGTTTTTATGATCTTTTGCTTTATGACACATAGCAACAACTCGTGTAATGTAGAAACATTGTAAAATTCTGCTTTCAATTTTACATTATCATGGAAGTACCTTTTCTATCGTAAAACAAAAAAATTAACGCTTAACCGTTCCCATGAATTTTACAACCCCATCAGTGCCAACGGCACAGTAAAAGCATAGTGCACATTGTGTTCCAGTAAATGAATTGAAATGCAATGTAAAGCAATGAAAAGCAATGAAATTGATGCATAAACACAATAATGTCGATATTAACGATGTTGTTGATGCTGATGCCGATGCCGATGATGATGACGTTGATGAGTTGAGTTGAGAGTTAAGTTGATTGAAATTAAACTGCGAATCATTAAATTTCAACTTTTAACGAAAGTAGAACAAGAGCATAAAAAGAAACGAATAAATTGGAATGACTGAATTACTGAATAAACAAAAACAAAAGAAAAGAACAACAACAACAACAACAACAGGAAATATGAGAGCACATTTGATAATTATTTTAACAACGCACTCAACGAAATTATTGTGTAAATTTATATTTGCAAACAGGTATAAAGAAAGTGAAAGTAATTATTTTACCCATTAGGAAATATTGATTTCAAGGAATCACATTTTATTTGTAGGTTACAAATACGAAAATTTAAAAAAAATTATTGCAATAGAGGTCATTACAACCCTTCAGTCAGGATTACGACCTAGCTTCTCATACCACTTGTGCTGTGTTTATTAATTTTATGCATAAGTGGCAGAGGGAGATAACATTTCTTAAAAATCAATAGCTTCGTAATAAGTGCAACAACTCATTGCAATTAAATAAAAATAAAGTTTCAGTTTAAACGAGATAAAAGCAGTCATCGATAAACTAAGAAGCGTTAAGTCAGCAGGCGAAGATAAGTGAAATTCCACAACTTGATATCATAATCATTATCACAACTGAATTTCTACAGTCAAACAACACATCACTCTGAAAGGAAGAAAAGTTACTCCCTACTTGGTAGAAAGACATCACTGTAAAGCTACAGGAAAGTGATGACTTGAGTAATTTGAACAATTAAAGAAGAATTACTTTGTTAAACATTATATACGCCGTACGTGCGCAGTCATAATATCGGAATGACTTCAAAGTAAAGTGCAAAACTGCCCAGGTTTTTGGTCAATTATCTACACATTATAATACAACAGTCTGTAGGAAGACGTACGATGTTTCATAGGTTTTCCATAGCATCTGAGAAACAGGTTTAGGTAAGGCATCAGTTGACCTCAGAAAATAATTCAAATCTTCAAAGCTATATCTGAGAATCATGCAGGACTCTTAATTCTTTACATAAGCAATACATAGTACATAGGATCAATCGAATATTTAAAAAAATTCTGTTATTCAGGAAATATACTGGCAAAGGATAACAAGTTAGATACAGACACAAAACATACATAATTTGTTATTACTAAACTTCATCTAGGATTACAAACTAACTTCTCACAACACTTATGTTCTGTGTGTTAATTTTATACGTGAGTGGCGGGATCTAGAGCTTAGAGTTGACTCCGAGCAACAGAGTTTTGAAAATCTTTTGCATGGCAATTTAATTTACTCTCAGAGTTTTTCCCACAAATCTACTATCGCCGAGGAAAAATTTTGTCGTATTTCGTTTTGTTGGAGATCTCTGGCCGTGGCCTCACGTCTTGTTAGCAAACACTCTACCTACTAGACTACGGCGACTACAGACACCAAAAGCAGGCTGAAAAAACGCCAGTCCGGTAATATCGAAAGAGATTTCTGATCATAAAATAGTATAAGTTTGGAACTTTGAGCTGCAGTCTGTATAACCAAGCTGATGGAACTCATTTAAAAAATCATAATCCTGCAACCAAATTATTGTGTCACTATTTCCATACGAACGTCTACAAAATTTCTTGTCACACTGTGCACTACATACTAAAAATTAATATTTTTTTTTAATTCCATTTAAACGTATTTAATTTGTCAACATTATTTCGTAATTATCTAAATTCAAAATTGTTAGTCATTAAGGCAATGATAGCCATGGTGATGTCATTTAAAGAAATTACAAAATATTTATGCAAACAAAAATACAACAAAAAAAAATGTTTACAAAATTACCTACAAATGTTGGCCTCTCTCATACATGCCAACTTCCACTGTACAGAGTATGAATTACAACTGTTCCAACATGTAAGCGGTGTCTAACTGAAAACTTAAATAATACAGTGTGTGTGTGTGTGTGTATGTGGATAAAGTGGGCTTAACCTTTTGCAAGAATCTAAAATTTATGCATCCCAAGAGGTACAAAGTAGCCAAACATTAGTGCTGATGATGAAGTCAAAAAGTAACCGAAAGTAATTTGGAAAATGAACAAAACCCGCAACATACAGCAAAAAAAAGTGAAGTAGAAAATGTAAAAGAGAAGAGAAGTGAAGAAAATATTTTTTAAACCACAAGTGACTTAACAAAACGGTGATTAAAACTGCATAAAATTTTCACAAGTTTGGTATGAAAAAGCAGAGGAAATGATATCAAACGGAAAAGTTGCTTTAAGAATTTAAAATTTTCTGGATAAACATAGCAAGAAACGAAGTTCTTTTAAAGTACGTTTTAAGGGAAAACTTTTTGCCCGAACAAAGAATTCGTTGGGTTTTTTTTTTTTTTTTTTTTTTTTTTTTTTTTTTTTTTTTTTTTTTTTTTGAGACTGTAAAAAAGGAATCATTTCGCATGAAATTTATGTGGAAGCTTGCTTTTTTAATGTTCTTCAAACAAAAAGAAGTTTTCTCTTGTGTTTTGAGGTAAATGGAGTACTGAACAACACAAAAAAAAAAACACATTTTTGGACCATAAAATATAATGGCATGGCAAATATTGCCAATTGCCATAAACAGTGTAGCATATAGCGGCGTACTGTCAAAACCACATGTCAGCGGGCAATTCAAATCATAAGAAGTTGATAATCCTCAATCTCTAGATTTGATCAACCTATAATGGCCATATTCTAGTAGGCAGTGTGTTGGCTTATTATACGTGAGGTTTCGGTTCAAATCTCAGGTCAGATATCTCAAAAGAAACGAAATATTAAAAAATATTTCTTCGGCAACTTCCTCTCAGCAGATTTTTTGCAAAAACTCTGAGAGTTATTTCAAACTGCCATGAAAAGTTTTTAAAAATTTGTTGTTCGGACACGACTTTAAATTGCAGGTCCCGGCACTCATGTATAAAATTAACACACACAACATAAATGGTATGAGAAGTTAGGTCATAGTCCTGACCGTAGGATTGCAATAATAAATTATGTATGTGCCTACGTACGTAATTGATTTTCAATATTTTCCCATCATTATACCATTTCTAACACAAGACAAAATTCATTTCAGTTTCTCCATGTATTCGAACATAGTTGCCAGCAAAGTTTTAGGTATCTGCTCTTTTAACAACAACAAAAAAAAAAACTAATAAAAAAAATTAATTTACACTTTCGATAATTGTGTGTGTGCACAGTATTCAACAACTTTCTTTCAAGTATTCAAAATTTAGGTCACAATATGCGTTTTACAACATTATTGCTGCTGCAATGAGTTTGAATTTCTCATCATTCGTAAGAAGAAAAAAAAATTGAAATTTTCGTTTAAACTTGGGTGAAAAGCAAACATTTTAAATAATGCCACACACTTTGTCATGGCCTTTTTTCATTTTTTCTTTCTTTTTTTTTAATAAAATGCTTCATTTCCTGCAGCAGCAGTTGGAGTAGAGGAAATATTTCAGCTTATATGCCAAAGTGCAACTATTATGATAATTGCAACAATAAGAACAATAATCACTTATTTTATTTCGGGTGGGCCATCAATCGGTTTAAATTTCAACCGTCGATTATTTTGAATCTGGCAATACTTATGTCATTCTATTCTGTCGCAAAGTTCAGTATATCATGTCCCCTGGACGTAATGAATCGATTAACACTTGAGCAACCTTGGAGGATTTATTGGAAATTTATTTCCAAAACAAAGGCAATTGATCGAAAATTGCACGAAAATATCGTCACAGAGAAGTGCCCAGTATACTCAAGCTTATTGCTAAAGTTCGTGAAAAGAATCCATCAACATCAACTAGTCATCGTTCTCTATCACCAGTTTACGTCGAATTTAGCGAAAAGAACTCTACAATTGGTTCAATAGTTGAAGCCGCATAAGCGTCCATTTCGTTTTTGTTTCGCTAGATGATGCAAAGAGAAACTGCACGATTTAACAAAAATAAAATCGTCCTTTCAAATGAAACTCATTTTCATCTTCGCGGGTACGTTAATAAAAAAAATTGCCATATTTTGGGATCAGAAAACCAACGCGTGGTCTTACAGAAGCCAATGCCTACATTACGAGTAACTGCTTGAAACGGCTTGCTGAGCGGAGGCATAATTGTTCCATATTTCTTTGAAAATGAAGACGACGTAACCATTAAGGTCAATTGAGGTACATATTGCACCAAGATAACCGATTTTTTGCACCCGTTTTTCATGGTATTGATGTGAACAATGCTTGGCTTCAACAGCATGGTGCAACTTGTCACACATCTCATGCTACAATCGATTTATTGCGTCAAACGTTTGATGGCTGTTTAATTAGCCGAAATTGTTATGTCAATTGGCCGCCAAGATGCTGCGATTTGACACCGTTAGAGTGTTTTCTGTGACATGCCGTTAAAGAAAAGTGTTATGCCGATAAACCAAAGACAATTGAGCATTTGAAGGCCAACATTCGCCATGCAATTTTCTTTCACTATTTCGACAGAAAATTGCTCCGAAGGAATGAGATACTGTGGGCCAGCGGCGGCAGCCATTTGAATGAAATAATATTGAATTTTTAAACGCAACAGTTGTACTAAACAACAAGAAAACAAATTTAGCAAAATTTCAAATCGTTTCTGTTTTATTATATTTTTAAATTTAAACTTTTAAATGGCTCACCCTATATATTAATATTGTATTTCAAAAAAAAAATTATTGTCATCATTTTTAAGTAATAAAAAATTTTTATGTATGGATATCGAAAAAGAAATCAATCTCTTGGAATATCATTTTGATACGCAAATAAACTCGATTCGTTGTTTGTAATGAATTCTATTCCAATCTGCTGCAAATGTATGTTTTTCTTCTGTTTCTCTTATATTTCGTTTTCAATTTCTAACCATAACTTAACATTTTAATTAGAAGCGCACTCTCTCTCTCTCTATCTTTCGCTCTCCATTCGATGCTGTCATTTCGCATTAAAGTCGTATAATTTTTAATTGGAGTATTGTTACCAACACCATCCCACACTTTTACATTTTTTGGCTTTACATTTTACGCCCCTTCCACTCTCTAGTATTTGTACGTGTGGTGCAACGTCAACATTTCTTTACAATATTTAATTGTTATAATAAAATTAAAAGTTTCTTCTTCTCTTTTTTTTTAATTTCGTTGCTTAACAAATATTAAATTTTTCTATTCATTTCCTCTCTCTCTCTCTCTCTCTCTGACTCTTTTGCCTTTGCTTTTTTACGTTGGTTTCCGCAAAGTTTCAAAAACGCAAAAAAAAAATCGTTTTTTTTTTTGGTTTTTTTGTTTTTGTTTTTGTTTTTTGTTAAAAGTTAAGTTACATTCTTGTCTTCTGCTCCTCCACGTTAGTGTAACAGAAATAAGTTTTCATTGTTGGCTGCTCTGTTTTTTCTTTCTCTGTAAAAAGAAAATCTAAATAAAAAAAAAAAGTGCAAAGGCAACCCCTAAAAGTTTTTCGTGTATCTCCAGCCAAGTGGAAACCATTGCGAGTATAATAGAAGAAAATGAAAGTAAGTTTTATACAGATTTTCAGTCTTCTTTTCCTTTTTTTTTGTTCGTTTCTATTGCTAAAGATTTTCGCTTACATTGGCCAAAAACTTTTCGAAGGGTTTCCTATTTTCAAGGGAAAGCTTCAAACGATTTTCATGCGTTTTTTTTTTTTTTTTTGTCGTCAACAAATTTCGTAAAGCCTTAAAAGAACCTAAATGCCCTGTAAAGAAGGCAACAGAGTAACAGTAATTTAAGGTTTAAATTGCAAAAGTTAAGGGAAGATATTGTTTAGCATGTACTTGCATGATTATATGTTAAGTTTCATTGTAAAATCATAATTTTCAAAAGTCTTTATTTAAACTTTATTTAAGGAGAATCTAAAATCGTTGATAATACATTTCAACAACGAATTTATTTGATGTCCAGCTTAGTCAGCAACATTCTTTAAAAGAAACAGAATTTAAATTGTCCAATTATTTATAATTATAAGCATCATGTCAAACGTTAGTATAAGTTGTCTTAGTATTGAAAAAAAGGTGTGGAGTTTAGTTAGATTCGCAAGGTATGTAAGCCAACCGAAAACAAAATACAAATCATTTTAGTTGTTTTCAATTTAAGATATTACTCAACAATTTAATAGGAGGAGTTTTTGCTTCTAATAACTAAAATTTACCGGGTCTACGCGGTCTACTTTTCTTTTTAGACCAACGCTCAGAGGATGACCTCTACTCATGCAAGGCGCTGTGCTGGAGTACAGGAAAGTATAGTGTGTTGGAGAAATTTTTATTGAGTGACTAGCATAAACTCGTATATCTTCACAGGCCATACGTACAGTCGTACACTACTATGTAGTGTGTTATCTTATTAAATATGAAGTCGCGGTCCCCAGGCGTCTCCAACGAAACGAAATATAAAAAAATATTTCTTCGGCGACTTCCTCTCTGCGTATTTAAAATCGTATGAAAAGTTTCTCAAAAATCTATCGTTTGGAGTCGACTTTAACTTTTAGGTCATGTCACTCATGTATAAAATTTACACACACAACATAAGTGGTGTGAAAAAATAGGTCGTAATCCTGACTGAAAGATTGTTATGACAAAGTATATATGTATGTATGTATGTATGTATATAGTTAGGTAGGTAAGTTTACTGAGAAAGAGTAGACCGACCAATGGTCTCATGATCATATTATGATTCCTCACCATTGGGAATACCATCTTACTTTCTGTAACAAGTCCATATCTTGTATGAACTTTATTAACTTATTTAAGTTCCTTCCTCTAAGATGGGTTATGTTTGTCATCCCCAAAATTCAGATCTCAAACTTAAGAAAGTTGGGCAATGAGACAATATGCGCTCTATCGTTTCAAAGTCTGCATCGCATGCCCTCATCATTTTCGACCACGTCAATATGGTTCAATTGTACATTTAAGGCCGACCATCCTCATAAGAAAAATTGAAAAATGGCTTTCATAATGTATTCACAAGTTCCTCAAACAATTAGAAACAAAAATAGTAGCTTAAAATGTGCATTAATATTGTATTCGTAGCTTGGCACAAACATTTGGTTTTCATACAAAAAAAGAAAAAAAACCATGGGACTTGCTGCCAATATCCAAATATTAATATAGTCTTTCATCTTCTATTCTTATTGTTTTTATGTAAATTTTGTAAAACTCATCAGTCCCAATGAAAAATGCAAACAGTTTGCGAAAACTTTTTCTAAAACCCTCAATTAAACTCGTTTTCATTTTGTCATTCCCAGCACGCAAAATAAACATGAACTTAATTGCTCTTCCCCCTTTCTTTCTTTTTTCCTATTTCTCGGTTTTTGTTGTTATAAAATTTAAACTTTTTATCGATTGTTTTCGATTCATTTAAATCGAATAAGAACAACAAATGTTTTTACCCGCAATTAAATTGAAACAATACGAATAAAAAAAAAACAAAAACAAAAACTTTTTCTTTTAATTCGATGGCATAGAACATTTTTCGATAACTTTAGGGGCTAACAAACAGTTAGTACAACAGCAATAACAACAAATATAATAATTTGTAAATTTACTTGTGTAAACATTTGAAACTAACAAGGCCAACAACAACAACAACAACAACAACAACAATATGAAAACCTAGTTAAACATACCAATACAAACAATTCAAATGTTAAGCCTGTCAATACATGTGTTTATGATACGTAGAACTGCTGGCAGGACTACACACATGTATTCGTACACATGAAATCATATAACGGAAGTACGTATAAAATATTAGGCATGTTCCTTAACCAAAAATAATAAGGAAAACAAATATTTTCTGTGAATTATAAAAAGAAAAAATTAAACAAAATTTTGTAATAAAATCTTCTGAATGGCCTAAATATTGTATGCACATACGTAGGCA
Organism: Sarcophaga bullata; assembly: GCA_005959815.1. NCBI lineage: Eukaryota > Metazoa > Arthropoda > Insecta > Diptera > Sarcophagidae > Sarcophaga > Sarcophaga bullata. The sequence goes on from QOCX01000071.1 coordinate 414,735, forward strand.
GTGTTTGGGTATGGAAAATAAATGAAAAATTTATTAAAAAGTTTGCACAAATGTATACACATTTACATGCCATGCAATACAATAACAATTAGAGACATCCTTACAATAAAGCATATTGTTGATCATCAAATGGCAAATGCACTTCAATGGCCAACATATACAATATAATTCAAGTAATACAGGTAAAAGTGAAAAATAAATTTATAATCTATATTCTTACATACATACATACGTATTGTATACCCTATAAGAACAGCATGAAAAGTCAAAAAATGTAAACAAATCCTTTTGTAAACATAAAAGACAAAAAGTCACATTCGTATATTTCAATACAAATGAAAGTGGTTCAAAAACAAAAAGTAAAACAATGTTTACTTATGTTACTTAAAGCAATTAATTTTACAAGATATTTCAGGCAAATAAACAAACAAAATGCAATTCAAATAACTCAATAGAGTTGGCATACATTAGGCACCTTACACAGAATGTGAGTGATAAATTGGAACCAAAGTAGCATCTCTAAAAATGGAGAGTAATAGATGCTGCTAAATAATGGCATTTAATCCCCCTTAACAGATCGAACTTCTCAGAAATTCTTACATCTTTTACAAGGTATGGATGACTCAGTATGTCTGTAACTTTAAAAGAAACACATGATCACAGAACAGAAAACCATTGTATTTTTCAACATAGGCCCGCTTTGTCCAACAAGACTCCAATTTCACTATTCAATCCAAAAACCAAATTGTTGAGGTCGTCGGTATTTATTTATTGGAGTCAAACTTATTTGAGCCGAAGATTTTTTATGGAATGAATGGAGCAATTCGTAGTCAAATTAACAAAGTCATTACAACCCTTCAGTCAGTATTAGAACCTCGTTCCTCACATCACTTATGTTGCGTGTGTTAATTTTGTACATGAGTAAAGGGACCTACAGTTTAAATGCGACTTGGAACGACAGAGATGCTTTTTTAAGGCAATTTTATTTATTCTCATAGTTTTGCCAGGAATCTGCTGAGAGGAAGTCACCAAAGAAATATTTTCTTTTTATATTTCGTCTTGTCGTTTGATATGTCTAACCTGCAGTTTTCACCGTGGCCTCCCGTCTAATTAGCCAACACTCTACCTATTAGACTACGACGACTTCTTCGACTTTTCTTTGACCAAATACTTTCGTTTATTTTTTCAAAGTCAATCCAATAACAAGGCATATACATTTTTTTGGTTTATTCCTTTAAAGGTCATCAATAAGGATTATATTGCGCCCTTTCTCATAGCTCAATTAGCTTGTTTGTTGTTGATTGTACTATTGTATAGTGTTGGATCTACGTTTTATTCACGGATTCAAAGTGGCATAAGAACTCATTTAAGTGCTTTAATGGAAGCCGTCACAATAAAGTTTGAGAAAACTTATCGATATTTATCGAAGTAATCATTCAAAATTGAAATCTCTTAATCATGTGAAATGCCTATGGCTTCACCAATCTCTGACTAACACCATATCATGAATACTTCTCAATTGTTTACGGTTTAGATACGACCTGAACAGAGTCTAAAACGTATGGCATCTTCGATCACTTCGAATAACTTTTTTTACCATAAAAATTGATAAAATTTTGGTTTCCTCCTGCCAAAAACTAATGCCTATGGACCACACCATATCCTCTTTTTTCCTTAGCCTGCACAAATTTAGAGAGAAGTCAACTGGAATATGAACGTTGACATAAGAAATTTTATCTTTCAGATATTTCTCATAGAACTATAGAACATTACAAAATCACAATAATTTTAGATACACGATCGTATATAAATAATCAGATTCTACATGAATGTCGTTAAACATTTTTGATCACAAAGATGCACGGTATAGAGTAACGAGTGGCATAGACCATCTGATCAATGAAAACCAAATAAAGATTTCATGTTGCAAATGCTACGACTAGAAGGATAATGCCTCTGTTTTTTTGGCTAAAGCATATTATTTTGCCCACTGTTATAATGTTCCAACGTGGTAATAAAATGATGGTTTGTAACTGCACCTGTTTTACAGAAGGCTATT